>KN484175.1:98503-120006 GCA_000787095.1 Periophthalmodon schlosseri | reverse complement strand
GGTTTGTCCAATTTACACTTAAGAGCTGTACCTCATTTGTTTCATGAAAGTAAAATATGTATTTCCCCTAACTCAGATTTGTTGTAAAAGCAGCTCTCAAAATGAGACCACTGTGTAATGTCTGAATGTATAAATAAATAATAAATATAAAGCATTTTTTATCCTCCACAAACCAGGAAATGCACTATTGGCATGCTAGTTGTAAGTACTACCATGATGGTAACTCCATTTTGTCTCTCCAAGTTTGTTTTTCACTTTAAGACATACAAATTTGGCACCTTTAATGTTTTAGAGTATAAAAATACTGACCTGTGGTAGGCAGTCGGGGCGTGATTCAAAGATGACCAACAGGACTCCGATGGGGACAGTGATCTGCTCCAGCTCCAGATTGTTGGCGACTCTGGTCCTCCTCAACACACGGCCCACACTGTCCCGGGACGACACCGCTAACTGACGCAGCCCGATCGCCAAACTGTTCAACTTAGCTGTGGACAGACTTAGGCGGTTTATGAGGGTCTGGGAGAAACGACCTGGAATAACACAAATATTAACACAATCAGCAAATGTAAAAATCACTCGGGTCACTACACAGTTACATTACATTTTACTAGAATTGTACCTGATGTTATGGCTAATTCCATGTCTCTTTTGTTAGCACTGAGAATTTCTTCCTTCTTTTCTGTGAGCAGCTCAGCAAGACAGCAAATGATCTCTGCTCTCTGAAAGTCACAGATAAAGCTAAACTTAGTCAAATAAATTCAGTCAGTTTTGTGGTGATGCAAGCCTACTCACAGTAAGGATGCATGTTCTTTTATGTTTTCCAATGCCAAAAAAAAAACCAAAACACGCCATGTTTTGGCTAAAAAGTTATGTGGCATTGCTTTAAGTGTAATGTTTAGTTGCTTCTTTAGGGGAGTACATTTTTATGTAAATATTTGTTGGGGAGCTCGCTAGATTAGGTAAAAAGGTAAAACAAATCAGGTTCTCTTGAGAGATCGAGAATGAGCAAACTTACTAGGTGAAAGAAGAAGAGATCTGAGGCATGCTGATGCTTAGTTCTTTCTTTTATTTTGAGAATAACCAAAGCTTTTTATTTAAGAATTTTGCAATTCATATATTCATATATATATATATATATCCCTTTTGTTAGCAAGCCACGCATGAAACCACAATTTCTATATTTTGACCTGAAGGCATATAAATGAGTTTACAGACCTGTTCTGGATCAAGAGAGGCCAGTGTCCTCCCTGCGTGTCGGGCCATCTCCGTCTGCTGCTCCACAGTGGGACCTGCAGGTTTCACTTCAGAAAAGAATGTGCCCACTTTCTTTCCCTCCACAATGTCTGTGATCACATGACCCGTGACTTTAGGGTCTGTCCCATTGGCAATGACGACTGATGTACCACCCTGCAGTGCCCACAGAGCCGCTTTCACCTGGTTCACAAAAATGCAAAGGTATTAGGGCAAGGCAAATGTATTTATATAGCACACATGCAAGTGCTTGACAAATATTACATTTACAAAATACATGGCAATAGTCTAGCCATTTCAAACATTTAACTAACCTTTGCTTCCATGCCACCAATCCCCACTCTGGACTTATTGCCATATGTAATGGACTGCTGATCTCCAGGGTAAAATATATCTAGAAGTTTGGCATCATCAATGCCAGGAGGTCTGTCATACAAACCTGGGGAAATATGTTATTAAATTACACAAATATTCAATTCTAATCCAAATTATATCCCTTGAAGATCAATGGAATATTACTATTCTGAGTAAATACAAAATTGTAAGCAGTCTAAACTGTCATTGAGTATAATATAGGCCACATTTATTCATCCAGTTAATCTTGAAATAATATTTTAAAAATTCATTAAACTCAAATTTATTTCCATTTTACCTTCTACATCAGACAGAGCCACCAGCAGGTCCACTTTCATCTCTACAGCTAAGCGTGCGGCCAGACTGTCGTTATCTTTGATGCTTATGACCTGAAACACAAACAGGAAGTCGACTCAAAAGACCCCTTCAGTTATGCTGTGCCAAAGAGGATGTTCACCCATTTCCAACACGTGAAAACACAGGACAAACAAACAAAGCCCACTTGCGTGTTAGATTGACAAAGATAAACACATGAATATTGTAAGGAACTACAATGCTACTCATAAAGTAATAATAATAACAACAATATTATTATTATTACTATTATTTATAAATAAAGGGACCTTGTACAATTAGAACATAAATGTTGCCATTTGATGCATTGCAGAGTTAGCCTTGGGCTAATTTACATCTGCAGTCCCCTGACAGGGAAAAGAACAACCCACAAACATTTGACAAAAAACAAACCAAGTGACAATGGGTTGAAACACAAAAAGTATACATGCATTAAAAACTCCCACACCCTTCCACACATACGTATACATACAGAGCCAGAAACATTGGAGCGTAGAACCTAAAGAGATTAATAGTGTAAAGTTAAAATGAATACTCTCTTTCCATGAACTGCCAAACATTTTTCGTTAATCAAATTAGTTTCAACTGGGAATAAAACAACTTTTATTTAATCCTACTCTTTTTGAGCAATGCACATAAAACTCAGTGCTGTATTTATTTAAATTACTCAAATAGACAGAAACAAAGACCTAATCACTGGACCAAATTATCAGTGAATAATGGGTTGCATTGTGATTATTTTGACAACAGTTACAGCCTGCTATTTGAAAACTGACATTTTAATTGAATTATGATATATTGTGCAGCCCTTATTAGTGGTGTGTCTAGATCTCAAAACAAATAAAAACTTCATAGAAACCAGAGTAAAGTGTGTGACATAAAAACCATGCACTCTGTTACCAAGACACCACAGTGGCGCACATGCAGCATTCCCAGCATGCCCTTCACACAGTACCCACATTTACCCCCTGTAGGTCACTGTTGGGCACAGGGGGTGGCACCACCGCATCGTTGGTGTTGATGATTGGGACAATGTTCATCCGCAGCAGCTCCTGGAGGGTGCTGTTAAGGTTACGCCTTTTCTGCTCATCATGGAAGTCCAGGTTCGTCACCAAAATCTGACAAAGGATAGATTAGATCATTTAGATAGATTATTTTTGGGTGCTACATCAAACCTGAAACGTAGATTTTTTTATTTTTTTTTTACGCTAATGTTTAATAATAACTCAGCATTTGTTTTTTATAGAATTATTACCATTTTCCATTAGAGTCTTATTTGTTATATTTACAATAACTATTAGGATGTGCATTTTGCATTTGGACCATTTTATGAGCCTAAAATTATACATTTTAATACAATATAGATAACATCCAACAAGCTGTTTATCTTATATTTGAAAAAAAATATTTAAGCTAGTTATTAACCATTTTATTTTATTTTTTTTTAATATAAGAGGATATAAATTATTTTTGGAAAGAATAATAACACAAAAACAAACAATTTACTATTTATTTCTGTTATAGTATCTGTATTAGCAATTCCGATCATTGTTGCTTACTTGGGCAGTGCAGATGCTGTACTGTGTGAACATGGCTTCATATAAAGCCATCAAACCGCTCTGTCCGGCAGCTGCACACGCCCTCGCCTCCAACACTGGCAGCGACTGGAACAAGACAAATCCAAAACTCATTATCAAACACAAATAATAATATGGTAGAGCATGACTATTAACTAATAAAACTAGTGGTTAGTGGTTAAAACTTACCATTTCTTTGAGTTGGTTCTGCCCTGAATGTAAGGCTTGTCTGACACTTTGAGACAACAGAATTTCATGCCTCAGTCTCTGTCTTCCAAAAGCCACAGCTCCACTTGTGACGATCATCATCTCCCTGCCCTGATTCTGCAGCATGGCCACCTAAATGTAACACATGACGATTGTATAACACTTGCAGACTTAAACACACCAAAAATGGGACCAACTAGGACTAAACATGGACATACAACTGGACAATACTAGAGACACAATAATCACAACAAATCTTTGCCTTATTCTGATATCATTACTTAATTACTAGATGAACAAATATTGTATTGGCTGATATTGCAATCGGAACATTTTCAGCAGTTCCAAATTGTATCAAAACTAAAGATGATGCCTACAACAAACCCCCGGCTTGGTATTACAATGCATTTTAGGGAGAAAGGCATGTCACTACTCCTACATGACTATGGTGCTTAATAATATTACACAAAAATACATTTTATTCCATCTTATGTGTTGTTTACATTTACAATAAACCACAATGTTGTAATATAATATATGTGTTATGATAATTTCTTATTTTACCTGTTCTACAATAGAGGCCAGTCTTCCCAGCGCCAGCCCACACTCATCTCCTCGAGTGACCACAGCGCTGCCCAGCTTCACCACAATACGCTTGGCCTGCTTCAGCTCACTGCGGTGGGCAAAGGACTTCCCATGAGGGCGGGGGAGGGGAACTAGAGAAACAAATACAATTTTTTAAAAAGGGACATATGTCAAACATGGACAAATAATAATGTACTTCATTTGTGACTTACATTTAGTTTGGGAATACGCTCTGATGGGTACTGGACACACATGTTTCCGAGCTCTGGATGGCAGCTGAGAGCACAAGGCTAATCGAGCAAACATGGCACTAAGATCTGTGGACAATAATAATAAACAACATGTGTGGTATTGTAAGGATGTAGTAAGCAGAGTACAAAACTTGCTGTAGTCACCCTTAAAGTAATGCATTTTTTTCCATTTGCCTTTTCTATCCCCATTAATCCATGCTGATAAACTTGACCCACTGACCTAGATGACAATATTATGCTTTATTATCTTTACAACAATGTATTTTAAACCAAAAATAGTCATCAAAACAGAGTGAATGAGACTGAATGTAATATTTGATGTTTTAGGTAAATAGCCTACCACTTTTTCAAGCCACAAACAGTAACCCAGGTGTGAATAAGAAATGCTTAATTCCTGTTTTCTGGAGATATTCTGCGTTCTTGGGCCTTTCTTTGTATCATTAAATAACACATTACAGCTTAATTACAGTAATTTAATTAGATCCGATTCATTTAATCTCGTCTTATAGGTATTATTGTACCCACTATAAGACACACTGTGTTCTCCTTCACGTCCACAATTGCATGCGTATTTTTTTTAAATGTAATGTGCATATAGTCTGTATGCACAGTAAGCATAATATTGAAATATATCTGTCAAGTCCAAAATGATTAGTTTATATCAAAGCTGGGTCAAAGTCATGGCCACACAAACCAAAACATACAGGTGGTGCTAGTTAGCATTAGCTCATGTGCTACATTGAGCTAAATATAGAGCCAAACTTACAGTATTTTGCGTTTGCAGGGATCAAAACATATATATCTCTTACCTGTGGTTGTGAGGAGTGAGGAATCCGCTAATAAACGTTCGGGAGGAGAGCAGGGACACGTCTTCAGGAGGACAGACAGGACAGAGGGGCTGCCACATCCACAGCCCACGTTGGGTCCTGTTTCTGACGAAAGATGTGCGGCTGCTTTAATACACGATACTGCCTCCTGTGGACGCGGAGGTGTAGAGACAAAAATAAAGATAATCCATGTTTCATTACTGGGTGGGTTTTGTTGATAATTTTTGCTTGATTCTTGCGTCATTTACTCCAAAGTATAAAGGTAAGTTTCACCTGACACGTAAGACTTAAAGTTGCAAAATATAATGATAATGTGCCTGTGTTACAGAAGTGGGAGAATGCTGCTTTAAAAAACAGGAAACCAGTTTTGTTAGATATTTGACTTCTACACATGTTTCGACACAGATTGTATTAACTAATCTCTATTTCTCCAGCTTCACGGTTCCACAATATTTCTTTTAACAATTACAAAATAAGTAATCCACATATGATTTCATTTGCAATATTTTTATGCATATGATTCTGCAAAATGTCTGACCTAGTAAAACAGTTATGTTTTAGTTATTGTATGGGGTTTTAACCTAAAAGTAAACACATAGTCCTTGCCTTGTGTTGTTGGAAATTACATTTTATATCAACACAAAATGTACTTTTTCACAGTTTCATATTACAATGATGCTTTTTGTTATATAGATCATTGCATGCTTAATCCTGTGACATCTTTTCATGTGTAGCTAATTTATATCTCTTACTGAAGCTGCTTGCATGTCATTATTGGGTTACATTTATTAAAGCAAATTAGAAACTCAATCTCCCTGAACCTGATTGTTGTATGTTCACTCTCCTATTGCAGGTGCTTGTGTTTTGGAGCGGGATATCTACTCATCTTTAGTAACTTGACTCTGTGGGACACTCATGCTTAGGCCAGTGCCCCATCAAACTTTCATGAAGAAGGAGAACCCTACATCCAAACTCGCTCTCACTAAACGCCTCTACACCAGCTGCTAGAGGAGCCATGGAGGAGATTTTTAAGTGTCCTGTCTGCCAAGATTTGTTTACTGACCCGGTTTCTCTAGATTGTGGGCATAACTTCTGCCTTAGCTGTATCAACACTGTTTGGGACAATGAAGGTTCAGAGGCAGGACCTTATTTTTGTCCTGAATGCCAGATCCTACTTCCTTCAAAACCTAATTTGGAAATCAACGGCAATCTTCAAGACAAAGTTAAGGATTTCGCAAATTCAAATTCAGAGGAAAAAAGGACCAGTTCTCCAGCTATCTACTGCGACCACTGTATTGAGTCTCCATCTGTGGCAGTCAGAACATGTTTAACCTGTGATGCATCGCTTTGCCAGGCTCATTCTCTCCTCCATGAGCAGAGGTCAGCCTTAAAGCAGCACACATTGGTGGAGGTGACCCGGGACCCCCTGTCTCTGAAATGTCGGGAGCACAGGGACGAGCTGAAGCTATTCTGTTCACAGGATAGAGTGCCGGTCTGCTGCTTGTGTGTGCTGGTGGGAACGCACAAGAACCATAAGGCACCACAGCTACATGAAGCGTGTGATGAATTCAAGGTAAAGAACAGTTATTATAAGGGGTAATTTAAATATTTAATAGGCATTTTTATTAACGTCATGAGATTGTGTACATTTACGTAAGATGTCCCAGAGCAGAGGAAGACTGAAGAATACACTTGGGAATATAGTGATATAGGACCAGTTATTGAACATATTAATATAATTCTGTTATGGTTATTATTATATCATGTTTTTACAGTTGTAATATTGATGCTTTGTGCCTGTCTGTAGACTATGCTGGAGAGTTCTATGAACCAGCTTCTGAAGAGGAAAAATGATGCTGAAAATACAATCAAGGAGTTGGAGTCTCTCTATAGACAAACAGTGGTAGGACTTCACATACGGCAGTACATATTGTTTATATATATCTTGTTTATATGAAAAAAACTAAATAGTCACTTTTCTTTGCAATGTAGCTGTTCTGTCACATTAATTTCACACATTTTATGAGTGTGGAGATCTGTGTTATTCTGGTGAGATGTTGTTACGAAGTGCTAAACTGGTCCATTTGACACTTACATTGAGACAATGCTATGTACAGTAGTTGTTTCATGATTTAAGCTGCGTCCAGGCTAGAAGTGGGCAAATGATCAAAATATTGATAATACTGTGAATATTGTTTTAAAGACAAGCAAAATTTGAAAATCAAGTCTATTGTTTATAGGAAAAATACTACAGACAAAGAGCTGTTGTGAACTTCCAAATGAGAGTATAAAATTATATTTATGCACTTTTGTGGGTAATTATATCGTTCTTTTACATTTGTGTGACACTTGAACCTCAACTGCATTACTACTCAACTACATTTTATAGACATGTTTTAACACATTTCTGTTGGGATTGACATAATATTGTCTGAATACTGTTATCAGGATACTCCAAAAAAAAAAAAAATCAAGATATTCATTTTTTTCACACCTAGTTCACACTAACACACACCACATCAAAACTGGGACTAAACCTGGAACTAAACCTGAACTACAGGATCAAACCAGGATCAAATTAGGACGAGCGTGGATGCAACTTTAAAATGCTGATAGTGAATCTCCTCATTTCCAGAAGTCAGCTGCAGACCTGCGGGAGCGTATATCAGACAAGTACAGCCGCCTGCACGTGGTTTTGGACGGTGATGAGCGTTTGATGAAGCAGATTGTTGATGCAGAGGAGGCCTGTGTGACCGAGTGGTTGGACCTTCAGAGGGAAATGATGGAGCTGGAGATACAGGACATAGACCGACTCAGAGCTTCAACCAAAACACTACTGCACGAGGACAACCACCTCAGGTTCCTCCAGGTATTTCAGACAAGTAGGATTTTGAAGGCATGTGTAATGTACAGTTTAGAGCTTATTGCTGTTGAAGAATTAATAGAAGTTACGCAGGAGACATTTATTTACCAGTAATACGGATCCAGAGACATGAACTCTCAACACATTGTGGTATTGTCCATTCAAGTCTGACTATGCTTATGTTGTGGGGAGTGTAATAACCGCTGATTACATAGGCCAGATAACAAGGACTGAACTGAGTTTGAAGTGTCCTTGGTACAGTAGTGGAATCAACCAATTTCCCTTTTGCAGATCAGGCTGTATCACCAAAATCTCCAAATCTTATTCTGTACTTGGTATTGTGTTGTTTTAAATATATTGCCTTATTTTGTTGGATCATTGAGAAGCCAAATAGCATTTCAGCTGACCACAACTAACCATACACACAATATAAATACAAAGCTTATCACACAAATACCTTATTTTGATATAGCTGACTGATGTGTCGCCTCTTGATCAGGTCGTCATTGTCAATAAAAATGCTTTGACCTGTATATGGTACAATACTGAATACACAGATAAACAAAGTATTGGCAAGCTAAATTTAGAAAGCCCTTGACAGACCTTAACATACAATTGTCGTTACAAAACTGCACATTAAGGAGTAAAATATGCACTTTATACATTGCTGAACTAACTAAAAATATTTAATTTCACAGCAAATTACTGCTCAAAATCTGTGGTAAGTTCTTTCATTTCCTGTGTATTGTCTTACTCTATGTGTTTGCCGTTACTAAATATTTATCTAATTGCAGTGACCCCCTGGACCTCCCCCCTCTCCAGGCCGTGGACCAGTCCCTGTGTGAGCCCGAGAAGCTGAGGACAGTGGAGCAAATGGTGGACGACCTCTCTATGTCACTGTCCCAATACTTTCCAAGAACGTGGTCATGTTAGTGCATCATTCAAATACTCTGCTATCTAAAATAAACCTCTGCTGTGTAAATAATGTGGATTTCTTTATATTTACAGATCTAAGTTCCCCAGCTTTGGACTTTAAAACCGCCCATCCCAAACTGGAAATATCCCAGGACAAAAGGCAAGTTTGTTGGAGAGAGCAACCAGCGAGTGTCATTATAAATAGTAGTAGGCCTTATGATTCTCAATATAGCGTTTTGGCTGAAGAAAGTTTTACTAAAGGACGGCATTATTGGGAAGTCATTGTGCAAGATAAACCTTATTGGCTAATTGGGGTTACAGCTGAGCCCACGCCAAAAAATAATGGATTCACAACTAATTCTAATATAAGTTTGGACAAGTCATCCTGGTGCATCTATCACGCTGATGGTCAATATTTAGCCTGCCATGACACAGAAGAGAAGCCCCTGTCTGTGGAGAAGAGGGTGAAAAAGTTGGGCATTTTCGCAAATCTCCACAAGGGGGAGCTCTTGTTCTACGACGCAGACGCAATGTCCTTGATTCACTCGTTCACAGTGCAGTGCAAAGAGCCGATATATCCCATGTTTAACCCGTGCATAGACGTGAATGGGGTCAATAAGCAGCCGCTGACGCTGTTCTGGATCAAAGAGCCATGGGACTGGTATGAAAACACGGAGGAGAATATAGAAAACGGCATTAACAAAGAAATTACTGAATGATTTTTATGTTTTGCAAGGTGAAAATGAACATTACATTTAAAGGTGCACTATGCAAAATTTCTAGTGGAGGGTCTGCCACCTGTCCGATGGAAAAGGTAATGCTATGTCTGGAATGTTCCACAGTATGGCATTAAACTCATCCATCCCCATGGAAAAAAGCAGGGGACACCACCAGTTCAAAATACAGGTCAGTTCTGGAGACTGGAGAGGCAATCTGCTCAAAGTAGAAAGCATGTTTTAAAGAGAATCGTGAGCGATAAAAACACATGTAATTGAACAAATGTCTAGAGAGATCTGTTTAATGTCATAGGATGGAACATACAAGGCAAAGTAGAAACGTATCCATGGAGATAAGCAGGTGGCGGGCTCTTCATCAGAAAAGTTTAATAGTGTGTTTTTAAGTTGAACCACTGTTGGATATTAGGCTTTGCATGAGTCCGTCCAAGAATCAATGCCTGTTCAAGAAGGTAGCAGTATAAATGAAGATACCCAGGCTTCCCTCACCCAGACACTTCCTTGTACAATTTGTCAAATCGTTCTCTCCATCTCATTCAAAAATATTCACAGACACTGAATGAATTTACCTTTTTAATTGTTTTGACATTATAAAAATGCATGAAAGGATAGACACACCTTACAATCATGTGGTCTTGAGTTGGAAGATAATATTGTTTTATTTACTGTATTTATGGCAGTGTTCTGAAAGACTTTGACATTATTTGGTTCAGAAAATAAATGACCCATGAATAAACTGTCTCTCACTGTAGCTCTGCTCAGCTGACCAAAGAGGACATTGGTGCCTTTACTTCGAGGTCCAAGCTTTGACCTACTATCTTAAAGCAGATCTTCAGAGCCTAAGCTAGTGCTACATTCACATTTCCAACATTTTTCATTACAAATCCATATATTATTCCTTTTTAAATTTACTATTGCAGTCTGATTTTCTTTGAGTATATATCTCTAATATTATTTTTATTCATGGTTGTTTGCATTCATACCAGATCCTTTTGCTACTGGCTCATAATGCAGTTTTATATTCTGGCTCATTAGAAAATTATTTAGAATTATTATCAGGTTACTGCTGGAGTTGTTCGATTATTAAAATGACATTTAAACAGCACATTCTGATGAGAGTAATCTGATTTATTTCCGCTCATGGGCCCATCACATTTTGCGATTTACAACTCCAGAAATCTAGTGATACTCAGATGTTTTGGTGAATGTAAACAAAGCCAGTGTTTTTTTTGTCAAATGGAATTAGAAAACAAGCCGATTTTATAGGAATTTATTTAGAAAGGTCAAGTGAAAAACAAAATGGCAGGTTGAGATGCACTGAATCCAAATGATCTTGATTCAAAAGGCTCACACATTCATATTAACAGCTCACTTCGATTCCTTGGCTTAAACCTGACCCTATTATTCTTGTGGAGCAGAGGTCTTAGACTTGATCCAGTCCAGGTAGTGTGTGACGCGAGTGTAGACCCCAGGCTTGTTTTTCTTGCCACATTGGTCACCCCAGGAGACCACCCCATAAACTACATTAGCTTGGTGCTGTTCACAGGTCAAAGGGCCACCAGAGTCACCCTGAAATACACGACAAACAGGATATTAGCAGGAACCAATAAAAATGTGTTAACAGTTTTCTCAATGTTATGGTTACATTATTACTTTTTAATATGGTAGCAACTGTAGACCAATGTGTATAAATAATATGTAGGAGTTGCCATGGTGGGAAACTATGAAATTTACCTGTAAAAGTTCAACACTGGCTTATTGGCTATATCTTCGTCTGGCTTCAATTATCGAGAGGCGAATGCTAAGGGTGATGTTGCTCTTTATCTGTCCACTCATATAATGTATGTTTTTGGTAGTAATTCATTAAGTGACTGCTTCATTTACAAAAGTTCAATTTGAATAAAACTATAACTTTTTGTGTACTTCTGTTTATTCAAGGGTTTCAGCTTCCTATTATATACAACATTTTGAGGACTTTTTCCCATTCAAGCAATATAATATTTTGTTAATCGCAATGGCAACAGTCCTTAATTTACGGACCCATTGACAAGAAGTCCTATACACAGTACAGACAGACCTAAAACCACAGATGCCTCACTGACCTGGCAGGAGTCCACCCCTCCGTGTAGGTATCCCGCACACATCATGCCCTCATCCAAGACGTTGCCATAGACGTTAGGTTGGGCGCATTTTTCTTGGTTAATCAGCAGCACTTTGGCCTCGAGCAGGTGCTCGGAGCCTGTAGCTATAAATAGAAACAGGCATATGCATGTTTACATCAGTACAGCTGTTTGATATGCTTAACAATGCACAAGGCTGTCTCAAATGCTAAAGCATGCATTATACAAATTGCTAACATCACGTCCATGTTGGCTTATTAACAGCACCTAAACAGGTGGTGAGAATTGTGTAGCTATGTAAAATACTGCTAAATCAAAGTGAATTCTTGTGTGGAAAAATATGATTAAAAACAGTGCATGACTCCACTGCATGACTCCCCTATTTAACATTTTAAACTAGCCTCTGGTTTTCTGTCATTATACTTGACACCAGTTTTATCACTATCAGTTGAAATGGGTGTGTTTTCCACATTACCAATCAATTCCATGTAGCCTGTGCTAAAATATTTTGAACCTTGTAACGCAAATGTCTTGTGACAAAGGTTCTTGCTTGTAGTTTTATTGGAATATTGAATTTGTCCAGTATTCTTACAGTTCTCAGTGGCTCCCCATCCTGAAATGGTGCACTCTGTCCCATCAGGCAGTGGGCCGTCTGGGAGACAGGCCGTCCTCACAAACTGAGACTCTTTAGCACACTGTCCATTCTGGCCTCTCAGGCGCAGCAGACCTATCAAAACATAAGTACTTATAATAACAATGATTAATATGCCTTAAAATCAGTCATATTATGCTGCTGTTTGTTTTAAAATACTTTGTAAATGACTTGCCTATGTCATTGTAAACAGCAAATGGTTTCTCATTGTAGTTTTCGTGCCGAATGGCCTCCTCCACAGCTATCACCTGTTCATTGGGTTCTTCTGAGGAGAGATCCTGGCTTCCCATAACCACCTGCACGTCCCGATTTCTGTGACTGTTGTAACACACGCAGTTATAAAGTATTTAGTGGAATAATTCATTTTAAAACTTGAAACTTAAATAAGTACATTTGTAAATTCTTATTTTAAATTATGGTAAACTGTAAAGTAGCCAAAACCTACACTTATGTATAACGTTCCTGATAAGCCCAAATAACTTTGCATAAATCCAGTGTTCTAGTTTTCACTTACATACAGTGTCCAGCGGTCAGCACCCAGCAGCTCTCGATGAGGATTCCTCCGCAGAGGTGTCTGAAGGACAAGTTGGAGTTCTGAGGCCTTACTTGTATCGACACTTGCCATGGCAGGGCACCAGGAGCAACTTTAAGACCCGCATAAATACGAGTGATGTGTTTTTTGGGCTGTGCCTGTCCGCATGTCTTAAACTGCGCGTCAGTGGTGTTGGTGGCATTAGTGGGGGCAGGGGGAGTGGCTGGGAGGGGAGTAGAATGAGGGGCCGCGGTAGTGTCCGGTGCGTGGGTGGTGGAGTGGACAGGTGGCACAGGCTCAGTGGGATCTGGAGGAGGGGGCACTGGTTCTGTTGGCTTAGGGGAGGGCGGGGCGGGCTGGGTCGGAGCAGGCTGGGTCGGATCAGGCTGGTCTGTGGGTTCAACCGTAGGCGGTTTGTCTAATAAAACAAACAAGATTATCGTAATTTTATGCAATACATGTACGCTAAAACTTTTTGATGGCTTTTGATGGCTTCTTTGGCACAAGAATTTCCTTTGGTATTAATAAAGTGATATCTTATCTTACACTTCAACAAAATAACCAACAAGTTCAACTATGGCGTAAAGTGAGAAAATGAAATAGTTGTTTGGAGTGTAACCTGTTGGGTCGTCACAGTGTCTCACGTCGCAGTAGTCCCACCACAGTTTGTGACCTTGTCGGTAGAAGCACCATGGCATCAGAGAACCATCTGGATTTCTGTAAAAATAATTAATAAAATACATTTTATTTTAAAATTATAATAATATCTATAATACACTTTTTTATGTTTCACATTAGATATAGACAATAATAAAACAAAGAGATACTGTGAGTGAGGCCAGCTGGATAAAACATTGTCTATTAGGACAGGGCAATATGGTGATAAAAACATGATGTCATACCTGCGACAACATGCTATTTTAGTGATATGGTCATACGATGATCCAATGCTTGTCAGTAGATTTTAGCTGTCTGCTCAAACACAGACTCTGTAAGGCTCAGAATGCATAATAGGTGTTTTGAAATTCTTAATCACTAGGCAACAGTCCTAATTTCTCATCATTCTGAAACCCAGGGATAGAAAATGTGTCTTGTATCCTTTTGTTTATGTAAAATTGTCCCTGACCTGCAGAAGTTGTGGGGGCCCAGTCCGTCCTCGTCTTCGTCGCCGTTGAAGGGGTTGGTGCCAGAGTCCAGGAGGAAGTGAGAGTTCCAGTACAGACACTCGTGACCGTCGTCTGTCTCGCTCACATTCCCCCTGTAGGACTCCCCATCTCCAGTGTAGCAGTCATCCGGCCCTGGGGGGAGGGTTAGGGTTATCTACAGGATTTTACATTGGTCTATAGCTGTGGTTCTTAAAGGCACACTATGTAACTTTTCTGGTGTTATTGGTTTGCCTAGAATGAGTCACAGTATGGTATTAAACTTTTATAGCTCCATGGAGACAAGCAAGTAATTTCAAGTTAAAGCAAGTTACAGGTCAGATCTGTGAAGAGGCGAATCCACTCACAGTAAGAATGCATGTTTTTCAAGGTATTTTTAATAGTAAAGCAACTGTAATTTAATAAATACAAGCAGGATCAGTTTAATGCCATACTCTGGAACATTTCAGGCAAGCAATAACTCTCCTCCAGAAAAGTTGCATAGTATGCAGTACGCAGATTCTGCAAGAGTTTGCTTAATTTATAGTCAATTTTATAAACTTTTTCCTGGTTTCCTGTAGCAACGGTTTAGTCTTATTCCAGACATAATTAAGATCTAGTATAATCCTAGTTTAGATATGGTAGTAAATATGGATCAGGTTAGCATTAGCATTAGATTGACAACAGGCTAAAGTTTGACCTGAGTGACTAAGTATTGCTGTAATATTTACCGACTTTGCAGTATCGTCCACTGAACCCTTTGGCACAGATGCAGTTGAAGTCATTGCCATCTCTGACACACTTCCCTCCATTCTGGCACGGATTAGGGTCACAAACAGAATCTGAAAACACACCATCTCTTTTAAGACTTTTTTTTTAGTTGGTGCAAAAAAAAAAACGAAAAAAAAAAAACAAAACAGGAATGCAATGTGTAAAATGCAGCTATGGCAATTCTATAGGGCAAGCTATTTTCTATGCAATGTTTTTATTTTATTTTTGGTTGGATAAATGCAAACTAAGATAGAAGTTTTGGACAAGAGTGCGTTCAGTATTTTATATCAGTTTAAATGAGACTTAAAACCGGGAATGCTAGCTTAAAAGATGCATTTACTTAAACAGCAAAACATCTCAAGGTATGTTTTTGATAAAGAGAAGCATTTTAAGATGGCGAATAGCACAAAGATGTGATTTTTTTTTTTTTAATAACGTACAAAAAAAACCCCATAAATAATGTATAAATATAATAAAATGTTGTCTTACACTGGACACAGTTTGGAGGCTTGAAAGGCTCTTTGCATTTGCACTCAAAGTACGGAGGTGTAGAGGTCACCACACACTCTCCGTGGCCACATCTGCCTCTTTTGCAGTGTTTGGGACCTGGAAACAAGTAAAACCAATGTATCTAATGCTGCTAAAACACCAACCATTTTGTTTTGATAATGATGTTTATGTCCAACCTTTTTCACATTTCTTGCCCTTAAACGGTTTTGGGCAGGTACATTTGAACTTCCTCTTGCCTTTCTCTTTTTCTTCACAAACTCCATTGTTACGACAAGGGTTGGGGTCGCAGAGACCTGGGACAAAAACACAATCTCTTCAGTTTTATCTTTGTGAAAATGTGAACAAGCACCGTTCACTCACATCCCCATTATAACATACACTCATTATCTAAAGTTGGTGCTAAAAATATTTGTCATTGAATATGCTAATTTTAACCCACTCATTTTCAATTCATTGTACAGACCCATTAATCTAAAAGTTGGCAGTTAAATTCCAGCTACACACTGAAGATTATAATGTAATTGGGCAAGACACTTTCACTAATATTGTATGTATGTATGTGCCAGTTGTTGGAAAGGCCATTAACACCTGTTGGGACCAGTTGTTTTATGCAGATGTGGTAAAGAGTTTAATGTAAAGAAATTGCACTTTTTGAGTTTTGTTTTTTTTTCGTAACCTTACTTAAACTTTGACTTGAGCAGTGTTATAATTTATTATCTATGCCTACCCATCGTTCTATGTGGCTGATGCATTGTAGTTTTTTGTTTTACCTTCTGGCTCCTGGAGATCATAAAGCCAGTCGCTGCTGTGGTCTTCATCATCGTCATCATCACCTTCACCATCACCGGAAACCTTGAAGTATTCATCTGGGACAGCACATTTCGGTTAGATCACATGACATCTCTCGGTTTATATTACAGTAAGTGCAAATGCATGTCAGCCCTTAATTACCATTCGTGATCTCCTCAAACCGTCCTTTGCCGTGTTTTCCGTGATGATGATGATGATGCCCGTGACCGTGACCATGACCGTGATCGTGACCGTGCTTTTTCTCTTTTTTTTTCTTCTTCATCTGTTAGAAAAAAGATTCCTTGATTTGCATTGTAGCATAATTCATTCAATAGCACTACACTACAACAATTATTCATTTTTCTGGAAAATCTGTAGGCCTACTTTTGTAAACTTTCTTCCAAGAGTAAAGTATGTAACAAAAAACAAATTCCCAAATGTAGAACGCACTTTTTTATGCTGGATGTTAATGTATTTCCTCACCTCACATGAGACGAAGAGCAACGCCAGTAGCACACACAGCAGCAGGAGCCTCAGCTTCATGATGATGGGACAGGAGCAGCCCAGAGCCGCGACTGGGACATCCCGCGCAGAGATACACTCTTTAACACAGACCTGAGTACACTGACCTTTGCCCCTCTCTGTCTGTGGGCTGACTCTGCACTATTGATCCTAATGTTTTTAATGGTTTAAATATAACGTATAACTGTTTTTATTACTAGTAAAGATATCTTATTAATGTACAAAATTACTGAAGACATTCCAACTTTAATAATTGACGTTTAGGAACAAAATAAAAGTTTTAAGTTGGGTTATAAGCAAGTTTGCAAAGATTGTTTATTTTGATGTAGACTTTGGTTTGATTGTGTTTTTTGCAATCATTCAGTGCTGACATACTGAATTTGAGTATGAAATGGCATCCAAGTGTGCTTAGTCAGTCATGCATTACAACACATCTCAATATGAATCTACAGTACATTCTCAACGCCTATCTTTGTTCATTGTATACAGTTATATTTTAGTTTGTTTCATTGGTCCAGTTCAACCCACAGATGAGCCATGCAATAACAATACTGTGTAAAACAGCTGCCAGTTTGTTAACCTAAGTGTAGTTTATAGATAATTTTAATTAATTATATAAAAATGGGTTAGGATGTATGAATTTTGAATTTGTAAAACATTTCTAGCAGACAAAATATAAATTCTAATCTATCTATTCAGAATGTATAAAGTAAGTTAAAAGGTGCACTATGTAGGCTCTGTTTTCTGGTGGAAGGTCAGTCACCTGCTTGATTCACGACATTTTAAGTGTTTTAAACATATATCTTTTATTTATTCACTTACATGTGTTTTTATTGCCAAAAAATACTTAGCTTAGTGGCGTCATCTGCTTGTCTCCATAGAGATTGGTAAGTTAATGCCATTTTGTGGAGCATTCCAGGCAAAACATGGCATCTCCATGGAGACTAGAAGGTATCTGACCCTCCACCTAAAAACTCATAGTGCCCCTTTAACTCTCATAGGTCACTGGTGGGAGATGGTGCATTACAGATTACTATAGGCTTAGTGTTGGTCCCATTATGGTCATGCCCAGGACATAGGGCCAAATGTAGACTATCAGTGAACGTCCCGACACAGAAGGAGAAGAGGGGGGTCATCTTATCCACCTCTAAAAACATGACCTGTCCCGCAGGGAAACTGCACAGTACCCCAATATGACTATAACGTTTAAGAACAGGCAACTGATGTGGTATACCCCCATGCCACGCTGTGTACTCCCCATCAAAGTACTCCATACACCAAGACTCCTCCCCCCTCCCCAACCAGCACGCCTCACTGGGACCTTTGCGCGGTATGGTGGGGTACGTGACACCCAGTTCCCAGTAAGACTTCCCGCTCACGTCCAGTTCAATGTAATGGCGTCCGTAGGTGAAGGCCTGGGTGCTAAGGACGTAGAGGGTGGAGTCGAAGCGGGTGGGGTGGTCTGGGACGTCCTGCCAGGTGTCGCTGTAGCTCACACTGTCCCCTCCAGAAGAGAGGCGGAGTTTGGGATGGGCGGAGTCAGGGTTCAGATGGACCTCAGTGGAGTCTGCTCAATGAAAGGACATTATAAGTCACATTAATGCTATATGCTTTAAATACTATTAACAATATTTAGATCAACAAACCATGTACTACACATGGAGAAAAAAATCTTACAAATACAATAATTTCTAAAACTGTTAACTTTTAAATCGCCATATTCATTAAAGGTGAACTATATAACTTTTCTGGTGTTGGGTCCTTCATCTGCTTCTGTTGGAGATGTTGTTGCTTTGTTTGTAAGGTTCCACAGTATGGCATTAAACTTATTTTGCATACTCGGCCTGGTCGCGCCACCTGCTTGCCTCCCAGAGATATATACATTAAATGCCATACTGTGGAACATTACAGGCAATAGCCAAAGCATCTCCATGGAGACAGGTGGCTAACCCTTCACCATAAAAGTTACATAGGTCGCCATGATCATTTCCATTGAAAAGTGTTGTAGAAGTGAGTTGCATTACTTGGTTTTAGATTTTTCCATATGAATAATAAGCCAATGAACCCACAGCTGTGCAGTAGCTTCTTGATGAGGGGCGTCTGTGACTGGATGAGCTGCAGCAGGTTGTGGGTTAGATTCTGGATCTGCTCCGATTTGGCCTGGTCCAGAGTCACATGACTGGGGTCTGTGAGGGTCAGGGTCTCCAATACTCTGAGGGAATTATCATAGAAAAACACTTTACACAGAGCTATCAGTGAAACGTGTTATCATAAGGAGATATATAACATACCTATCCTCTGTGTCGTCCGGCTCGGCGTTGCTAAAGAAAGACTGAAAGATAAATAAAAATATATGAGAACTATTGATTTCAATGTATAGAAATGGGTAACAGTTCTTTAAATTATGTTAGAATTAGAGTGAAGAGCGACATTCATCAAACTGCCAACACTGGGAATCAATCTCATGATACGAGATAGAAGTACCTTGATAGACTATTTTTATTTATTTCATTTAACTGGGTTTTATAAATACCATTCTTTTCCCCAAATTGAAGTACTGTATTTGATAATGAATGTATATATTAATTCACCATAGTTTGAGGCTGCAGTTGTATTTGTTCCATTGCCAGCGTGAGTCTGTCCAGCTCCTGTTCTATCTCCTGGATCAGAGAGCAGTTAGTCTCCATGAAGCCGTCCAGAGCAGAGACAGCAGCTCGCTCCTCCATCTCCAAATGGGACAGGGTGGTCCTCAAATCCTCATCCAGAACATCACGCATCTCCTGGTATTTCAGCATAATACTCTCTCTGATGGAGGAGGACTGTTTCTAAGGCATACACAAGTAACACTCCCTTACATCTGAGTGCATACATTTAGTATTTAAAGGCACACTGTGTAGCTTTTCTGGTGGAGGTTCCGCTACCTGTTTGTTGTCTCCAAGTTATGTCTTTGCCTAGAATGTTCTACAGTATGGCACTGAACCCTATCTGTCCCCCATGGAGGAGAGCAGGCAAGGCTACTACATCGAGTTACAGGTCAGATCTGTGTAGAGGGGACCCTGCTCCCAGTAAGTATGTGAATATTAAGTTTTATCAAGCAATAAAAACACTTTAAATTTAATAAATATAAGATAAATATGTCAAATGTCCAACTGTGGAAGCTTCTACGCAAAGCAATAAGTATTCAATGGAGACAAGCAGGGGACCAGAAAAGTTACATAATGCCCCTTTAATATGTCTTTATGTCTGGACTTACTGTGATCTCAGACTGGCGAGCAGACAGTTTCCTCAGCCTGTATTTAACTGCGTCTCGTTGCTTTTTGAGGTCATCTTGCTGCTTCTCCAAAGCCTCCTGTTTGAGGTAAATGTTTTTCAAAAGTTTGGCCTCAAGATAAATAGATTTTATTGTGCACCTCAAGTGTTCACCCTTAACCATAGTTCTCACACTATATATTCAAAACTTATCTGATTTGTGACTTTGTTAATAGTTGATTTATTGAATGGAGTCTAAAAATACTACACTACTGTTATAGCCCTTTGCAGTTGTTAAAATCCCAAGTTATAATTTTATTTTATGAACACTTAAGTTATAAATGGCTACACAAATATACTGTAGTGATTTGTGTGCAAAAAGAGGACATCTGTGTTTGTACAGCAGGTCAATACTCTCTGGTTAAAATCCAGTTCATTTAAAAGCTTCATGGCCTTCTGAGTCTCACCTCAAATGACATCTGTGAATTAACCCAAGTTTGACTGTAAAATAACTGAAACACTGAATCAAAATGAGTAAATCTTTATAATTACTACACTATTTACAGCATCTAAAGTATGAAGAAAGAGTGACTTGATAACAAACAGTGATTCTGGCTTAGTAAATACTTAAGGGGTTATGTTAGGGTAGTAAGTCTGAATCATTCTTATTTAACCATTTGTTCATTATGAATTAAGTCTTTGTTCATGCGTTATTTAAGGGCCCATATTATTTATTTTCTGATCTATGTTATAATTTTGTTTACTTATCAAAAAACATACCTGGAGCATTGCTTTGTTTCATTCACATATGTTTAACATGCAAATCCTGCATATTTAGGCTGAGTTCTTTTTTCACACTGACTTCCACCTTGTGATGTCATATAGTAATACAGGAAGTGCTCCACTGTGTGTTTTTTTTTACTTCATACATCATCATTTGGATGATTTAAGCCCTGGATTTGCCAATCTCTACTGACCAAAGGTAAAAGGTAGCTGTTAACTTGAAAACTACCGCTTCATGACATCACACAGTGAAACAGAGCATTTTGAGCGTTGGAGATGTAGACAGACTAATAATAAACCTTAACTCAAACATATGTTAGTGAAACAAAACACAACTCAGGGTATGTTTTTGAGGAGGTAACAGCATTATAACACGGCTTAAAGCTCAAGTCCAGTCAATTTTGTGTAATATAGGACCTTTAAGGCTAATTAAAGTGTAGTTGTTATAGCGTAGTGTTACCAAATACTGTATAATATTAAATAAAAAATAAAACAGAGAGAGGAGGAGGTGCATT
>KN484175.1:60610-98410 GCA_000787095.1 Periophthalmodon schlosseri | reverse complement strand
TTCATGGTGGTTTAAAGCTTTATTGGCTTCAATTTCAATACAACAAATGGCAGTGTGGGTTTTTCAATTATAAAACAGTTTAAATACAGTTGATTTGTTTCACGTTGCCGATGGTTACTGCATGTGGTGTTCAAATTTCCAATACATGTAAAGGGAGAGTGTCTGGCTGTGTTAACAATGGGAGCCTGAGACTTTTATTTTGAAAGGTTAAAGAGGAAGTGGTCGGGCAGGAGGAGGCAGGAGATTTCATTCATTTGTTGATCCAGAAAAAACAGTGCATGGGTCAGCACACAAAATGTTTCCCAAAGACTCACTGAGCCCATTCTTGCAAACTTTGGACTAAAAATTAACTATTTCAGCCCAAGCCAAAAAGGAGGGAAAGCGGACGTATGTTGAAGCTATACAAGCATGGACTTTTCAAAATGGCGCCATGATTTTTTTCTAATTACAAAGTTCCACAGGAGCAACATATAATAGAAGAATAAACAGGCAAGAAAAGGACAAAATATGAGCACTCGAAGCAAAGCAAATCAAGCAAATCATAACTTCATCATTCATTCTTTGTCATTTTTGGAAGAGAAGTCCCATTTCCTGTGCAAGTTTTTTTGGACAGTTCAAAGTTCAAAAGTTCTTGGGAAGTATCTGGAGAGAAAAGGTGGCATGGCTTCCTCATATATGTCCAGGAAAAACAAAACAATAAGTAAAAAAAAAAAAATCAACCCAAAATCCTATAACATCTAGATTTTGTTTCGTTTTTACAGTTGTCGTGTGCTATCCGGGTGAATGTACAGTAAATCATGCTAGAAGAGTTTGGCCTTCTTTTTCATGTCGTTGCGTTTCCACAGAGGAAGCCTGTCAAATTCCTGGATCTCCATACCGAAGATGTCAAAGAACGTTTCTGGAGCTAGGTGGCGCTAGAGACATGAAAACAAAGAAAGGAGAGAAACAAAAAAGGGGAAGGGTGGGGTAATTGTGGTTAGCGATGAAGCCACAAAATGGGACACAACAAGCACTGGATACTGCTTATTCTTTGGAACAATTGTGTAACTTCTTTACACAGAGCAGAGAATTTCAGTATCGTTGCGGGCAGTAGCTGTCTCTACAAACTACCAAGCAAATCTCAAGCTGTGGTAAAAGAAAAATGTAAGGTTTCTTTTACCTGGCTTTAAAAATGCAACAGCATCTGTACACTAGTTAGCAGAGATATTGTGGGCAGGTAAAATAGTTATGAGCGTAGATTTTTTTTCTTTATAAACAACAGTAGTAAATAGAAATGCTACTCAAAAAATAAAAATCACTATATAGGCTAATGTAAGTAACAGGACGTCCAATAAGTGAGTAGTCAAAGCTTTGTTTTCTCATTTAAATGTTGATTATTAAAGGTACACTGTCTGTCTTCATGGATTTGTTATTGCCTTGCCTAGAATGTTTTATGGTATGGCATCAAATTACAGTTATAATGTAATTTTTTACAAGTTACTTTTAGCAGTAGTGAATATAAATGCAGTATAGATAAGTTAAATCCCATACTGTGTAACATTCCAGGCAAAGCAAGAACACCCCCATGGAGACAAGCAGATGGTGGATACCCCCACAAGAAAGGTTACATGGTGCACCTTTAAACAATGTTATGTTATCTTTCCCCATACTTAGAGTACTTTTTAAATCAGTTAATCGATAGTAAAGTATAAACTGTATACCTCTAGTCTGGTCCTGTCCACATCCCGGGGCAGTTTGGCTCTCCCTCGACTGGTGATCATCAACATCTCATATGGGTACACCTTCAGAAGGAGACAGCAGTCAATGTAAAATGCATTTGAACTCCATTCAGAACTCATCTTTTACTTTTTTCTATGACATTTGTTCACTGTGCTGTGGCAGAGGTCTAGCACAGGAGAGGGTGTTTCAGGATAATTGGGATAATGCAGGTTAATGCTTATTTTAGTGTAAAACGTGCAGTTGATTTGGGTAAAAGGAAAAACAAGAAAACAATTATGCAACACTTTGTATTTTTAGATACAGACTATAAAAAGAATCCTTATGTGGGCCAGCTGAATCCACATGGGAATGGCTGTCCTGGAAATCCAGATGCTGCAAGAATGTGAACCAAGGGAGGAATAAATCTACATTCATACTTTACATTATATTTCGAGACTCCTGTGCTATAACTGTGTTGTAACTACTTATCCTTCACCCCCATAAATGACCTTCTGTAAAGATTGCAATTAAAACTATCAATTAATGCCATAACAATTTCACTGATTCTACTTCAATTGGCAGTATTGCTATTCATAAATCACTGTTACTGCTTCAAAAAGGCAGCTAAATAATAATTTGTATAATTAATAGTAAAGTAAATAATAGTTAAGGCCTGTTTCAGAAAAAGAAAATCCTCAAGTAAAAATAGTTATCTAGGTAGGTCCCATCTCTTCAATGAAAAAAGCCAAAAACTCATGTGAAACCATAATGTAAACTGGCTTATATACTGGGCAGTATATAGTGGTATGTGGCAGATGTTTGGACTGGTCACTGTATTGGCTCCATACAGTGGGCACCGCTGGAGTCCAAAGCCGAGTGCAGATGAACATGGAGAAGCCAGCATGCTAAAGCGCTAATGAGATACGCCAGCTCCTCAAGCAGCATGCTAACTGTCAGACCACAAACATGACTACAATACAGTACTGTGCAAAGTTGCTAGGTGTAGTTTGCAGCATTAGAACAGCAAGGTCAATTTTACCATCCTTCAAAATATTTTCTGTTGAATAATTAGTTCTCTGTCTATTAAAAAATGTGAACGCCCAGCAAAGACCAGGTACGAATACATCAGCTATTTCTAAAAAGAAAATTAAAAATACATTTCTCCTCCTTAACATTAACTTTACTCACTCGTAACACCGAAACAAGTTCCTAGTTTGTGAATTCTGTTTACCGACAATGGCAAGAAAAACTTCTGATTCTGATTAACAATATTTAGTACAATCTAAAACACAGCTAAAGCTTTGGTTTTGGTTAAACATAAAACAAAAACAGATTCAAAGTTCAAAATGTTCTTGGGCAGCGTGATCAAACTAAGGTGAAATTGTGTCAGTTACAAGGACTTGATAATCATCAGCTGAAAGGAGTGATTATTTAATATGGCAACTTTGTGAAGCCAATCTCAAACAAATAATGATACAGTAAAATATTTTGTGGCTTTTCAGTTTGGTTATGTCTTTCAAAAACAGTGAATCTCTCACAGAGTTACATAAGCCCCTGTCCTGAATGCGAAACTGTGACAGCATCAAAGTCTTTGGTGCATTATATATCGCTTTGTTCTCTATATAGAAAAAATAGAAGATCATTTATTTGTAATGTAGACTTTTGCACAGTACTGTATGTTTGCTTCCAAATATAGAATGAAATAAGATATATAGTTTGCCCATGTTTGATATTGTTACTCTCATTTAAATACTGTAGTTATTTACAAGTTAGAATAAAGTATTTTGCAACATTTGCGGTTGTCATGAGCACAAAATAGAAAAATATACTTGCTTTTGGCTCCAACATATTAGGCATAGATACTCCCCTGTCCATCCTTGCAAGTGCTGCGCGGCCATCCTTAATGTGCTAAAGGATAAAACATAGACACATGTAACAGAGTGGGAGGGGCAGCAGGGTCATGGCAACACAAATGTTCAATAATGCCACTACTCAGATACAGTATATTCACTCATTTAAAAGAAATGAGAAATTACTGGAAAATATTTAGATTTTCTTAGTCTAAATGTAAATAAATGTTGATAAAGTTAAAGACAGGTGACACAAGAGAACACAACAAGGCCATAGGCAGACTGCAATGGGTCAGCTACAGGTGAGTGCTTTAATGCCTCCCATACAATAATACAACAATGCTTGTCTGTATTGTTCTACGCCTGTTTTTAGTTATTAAACTCGATACCTGTTTGACCAAATTATCTGAAAACATATGAGGCTGGTGGCTGCTGCTTTGAGATTGGGCAAAAATGATTATTATTACAAAAATAAATCAAATAGAAAATAGGGAACATATAAAGCACGAATGTTGAGCTTCAAGCTGGTAGTGATAATGGATAAAATTCCAATGCATAAGTGAGACATGTTTTCAGTACAGCATTTTAAATAAAACAGCATTTAGAAAACTAGACTCTTCCACAAATCGTACGGGTACAGCAAGGCCTAACTCCTAACCCTTTCTACAGATAGTAACCTTGACCTTACTCTGCTTAAAATATCTTCATGATAGTATTTGTTGTATTTCTGCTTCCTGCTATAAAAAAAACCAAAACATTTTGAGGACTTTTGATTCAAAATATATAATATTTTGTCTTGAAATGTTAATTGCAACAGTGCTAATTGTTCATGAGTCCTTGGATAAACCTTATATAACTCTATAATGTAGGCGTAACGCCCCACTCCTAATGGGGTTAACAGCAAAAAGGTTCAAATTAGTCAACTGGACTGTAATATTTGCAGATGTGATTAACTCTTCAAACTTGCCAAACTTTCACCTTTTTATGTAATATATTTAAATACTAATTTGTTTAGTGATAACCTCCAGTGAACTTGGGGTGATATATTAAATACAACAATAAACAAAATAATATAGGCCTGAAGAGCATTGAGTTGAAACCTGTTTGTTTGTATGGGAGGCATTAAAAACACTGGTGCACTCTGCAGCTGACATGAGTCCAACAGTGATGCAAGCGTGAGGCAGGAGTGGGCGAAGAGCATTCGGGACACTGTGTCTTTGGCAACCCACGAGCAGCAAGCAAACACAGGCCGCAAATACAAGATGGAGGTCTATGGAGCAAGTCTATGGACCAAACAGTGGAGGGCCATGCCATGTGGAGCAGCAGACACATACCTGAAACTCTGCAACAAAATGGGACAGAGAATGAGACTCACAGTTAATGATTTGGTTGTAATTTCCCCCACGAAAATATTATGTATGTTTGATTTTTTTTCATTTTATTTTTGATCTGGCAGCTGTAGTGAATCTATTTGAGTTAGTGTGTTTGTGCAGGTCTCACCTCGGCCTCCTCCACACATGTCACTGTAGCTGTTGTACTGAGTGAAATCTGTCGACTGGGGCTGCAGAAAAACAGAAAAACAACACTGATGTTAACTTAAAACATTTATTTGTGAGCTAGCTTTAACAAGGGGTTAAGGGGTATGAGAGGAGGAAATGGAAAACTATGAACTACATAGATAATTCATTTTGTATCAGTAATAAGGCTGAATTTATATTGTTAATTGTGTATTGAATTATGTTCTGTAACTTGTAAATCACTTTCGGTCTTCTAAGCTTTAAACAGTGCTATTCAAATAAACGCAATGTTTTATTTGTGTGGAAATAGCTGGGTAATTTTATCAGATTTGAAGTTTTTAAAATTTCTATATTTTTGAACACGTCCTTCAAGGTACGAGGAAGAAGCCATTTTCAAACTAAAGAGAATGCCAGATTACTCAGACTTTCATGAATTAAGCAAAACACAATTCCTGGTGTGTTTATGATGAGAAATCGTATCCATGGGTTTCAGAATAATGAAAAATTTGCACAGATGTCATAGCAACTAACAATCCAAAACAAAATAGTACCTCTTCTGAAAGGTGAAAGTACTCAAAATGGAACCTATAAACAGGAAACTGAATAACATGGTAAAAACATAGACCCTGTAGCATTTAAGTCCCTGTAGCATTCTTCAGATGAAGACTGGATTGCTTTTTGTGAACCAACACTGACACTGTATGTAAGCCTATTTATGTGTAATCTTTACCCGATGCAAGCCATTTCTGCCATATCCAGGCAGCGAGTTTGTTTTCGTTGGAGAAGTGGGCTCTACAAAACAATAGAAACACACACACACTTAATATATAAATCATGAAGCCTTATTCTTGCACATCCTTAACAAAACCATGAGTTATTGTCCTTTGTGTTGTACATTGCTGAGTGTGGGGACAGCACCTGCGTCACAGCGCTGAGCAGACTGACTCCGCGCTCTGATTTGCTCCTTCTCCATCTCCTCCTTTAGGATCAACTTCCCCAAACCCGACTGGATCTACGACAGGAGTTAACAATAAAGATTAGACTAGTACAATTCCTGTCAGTCTTTGGATGTAAGCTTATTTTAGCGATTTAGCTTAAGAGGACAGATTAGGTTGCTACTATTGCTAGCAGATACAGGATAATACAACCACTTGCCATAGATATGTCTCCATATTCTTTCACAATACACAGTTGAAACTAGGCCTGTCACTATACATGACAGATGGAACAACACTTTTTGGGGGTAAATATTTACCGTGGTACTTTTTCTTTGTACTAGTGGGAAAATGTTGGTTATTTTTAGGTACTGCGATGAGATTTGAGCTGTAGTGTTAAATTTGACTCATTATGAATACAAACTAACTACTTAAGTGCTGCATTCCGTTAATTTTTTATTGCAGTTCATGTTTTTTTTAACAATATTGTACATTTATAATACTTTTTAGGGGAGGATTCTGCTTTATGGTTTGGTTTCGATATTATCGTCTATCGTCTAGATTTACTTCAGCAATACAAACACTTGAGCACTTCAAAATTTGTTATTGTGACAGGCCTAGTTGAAGCCAAAACTTGTTACTTCCTGGTTAGACAATAATGGTTTCATACATATTTTAGCTATCGTGTGTGCACATTCCTTTCCTTTTACAACTGTTAATTATTGGTGGTAAAACAGGGAAAATACAACATTAAAGGTGCATTATATAACTCTTCTGTTGGAGGTTCAGCCAGATGTTACAGATCAGATCTCTGGAGATGCAAAGAAGGCAAAAGTGATAACATGTTTATAGTGGTGTACCTGCCAGAGAAGTTACGCGGTGCAACTTTAACGACATATATACAATGGATATAAAACCAATTTGTTCTTGTTTTCTGAAAATATCAAATGTAAAGGCACGAATGGCAGTATTAGTACGAGTTGATCTAAACACCCTTCATGGCAAATAATGAACTAGGGCTTAATTTACTCTAAGCTCTATCTCCTCTTTATTATAGACTGACCTTATTAAGATGTTCTTCTTGGAGTTGTTTTCTTTTCAAGGCCTCTTCCTCGTCCTCTTCTCTAGATCTCCTCCTGCCCTCTGGACCTGCAGGACACATAGAGCCGTCAACCAACTCAAGCTTACACACCATAACCTTGTAAATACTATATACATCTGTTATAAAAAGGCGGGTTAGTTTTTTCTTTGGTGCAATGACAAGTAAACACAGTAAATGGTAAAATTATGTGTAAAAGGACACACAAATGTAAGACAGAGTTGACTAGACAGACAAACGATAATTAGGATTTCATTATAAAAACATAGATATTTTTGGACAACACAATGTAAGACAGACAGACAAAGTTTGAAGTCAGTCTCAGTTATCTCTGTCCATGTCATTTGTGGCACTGTGGTACATTCAGTGCTCCTAGAACGCTGATCAATACTACATCTAGTATTAAAAATAGCATAGCAGCAACACAATAGAATAATAATAAAAGATACATTGAGCCAAGGCATCATAGCAAAAGCTTGAATAAAAGACTGAAAAAATGAATAGCCATCGCAAAGCACTAGTAGCAGCCCCAAAAAGAGAAAATTGTTAACAAGTGCTATATGGACAACAATTTAGCCAACCACTAATAACTAAACAACTAACAAATCCTCTCTGGGCTGGGTGTTCTTAAGACATTCTGTGGTATCAAAATACAATAATACTAGCACTTCCTGTTACGACTACTGTTGTTCCTCCGTACAAGGCCAAATCATCTGATTAACAATAATACATTTTCATACCCTCATCAAGTTGGGTAACACTTAATAATAACTATACCTTAATTAGCCTAAATAAAGCCTGAAAAAGACAACATTCATAATGAATAATGAATTGTGATGTAATTCTAAACCCAGAGAAAGCAGCATAAATAAGCGCAGAAAGCAGCATGGAGCATTTAGGAGCCAATGATGAAAAAGATGGTAAAAGATAATTATTGCAGTACACTGGAGGCATAGCAGAGCAGGCACAGTCCGGAGCCTACTGTACCTAAAGCAGCCAGGGAGCAGGGCCTGCGCTCAGCCTCGCTGTGGTCCGGGGAGGGGGCGTGAGCCGCGGGGAACGTGGCCGAACGAATGATGTCATCCGCTGACTTGCTTTGGCGAGCTACGGCAGCAGTAACTACAGGTCGGTTTCACTGACAACTGAGCTAACATGGGCTTTCAATCAGAGGTGGGTAGAGGAGCTCAAGATATGCTCAAATAAGAGCACTGATACTTCAGTGTAAGTAAAACAAAGTCATTTATAATGATGCAATAATTAGTAATTACTCAGCATTTTCTCTAACAGCTGTTTGACGAGCAAATTCTCATTTTGTAAATCAATGATTGCTAAAAATAAATAAATAAACAGATAAACGTGAATCAAGTACATCAAACTCACATTAATCTTTGTCAACAAAAAGTAAATAGAAATTTCAGTAAAAGTAGGTCTATACTTAAATATTTATGTGATTTAACTAATCACAAGTAGTGACTACCCACCTCTGGCCATACTGGCTTAAATCAGATCTTGTCTGTATGAAGCAAATTCTTTCCCACAAGTGAATAATTCTAAAGTTATGCTTTATAGTGAAGTGCAGAGGATCAGCGTCAATGCGGATTTTGGGATTTTCCTCATCTGTGACTCACCACCATCTTACATAAGGAAGATTACACTTTTCCCACACTAACCCACACTCAGAGCCGCAGGAATCTGTATAATAAGATGTATATATATAGAAAGTATTAAAGCAGTGAGGTGGCCCTTGCTTTACTAAACATCTACCTAAATGTGATAAGCAATGTTTCTCAAACTATGATAAAGGTCCAATTAGTGGTACTTGTAATTCTTCAGTTCAGGTTAAGTTCAGATTTAGGTAAATATTTCAGTCCTTGTTTGGGTGGGGTGTAAATTTGTTTAGAACTAGATTAGAGCTAGACAGTTTTTCAGTAGAAAGTGAACTGGAGCCATAGGTGATGGAGCCAGAAGTGTGCCCATGCTCACTTCTTATTTGGAACGTGCCGGCTAGCAGGTTAGCTATGTCCATATTATTTATTAATATTTATCGTCTATGGTTCACAGCTGTCCTGGTTTTTAGCACAGTTTACTCTTTTGACCTGATCTAGACCTTGTTATCCCAACTGTCTAGCAGGTCATACTGTTGGTAAAACATCAACACTGGGACTAAACTGGGACTAAATGCTAAATTAACCCTGGACTAGACCAGAACTAAACCAGGATTTATTAGTCAGTGTTTGATCTGAGCTTTTTAACTTGTTGAAAGTTTTCTACATACATCCCTTAAGCCACTGGACACTGAGGAACAGGGGAGCTGCAGGTCAGACAGAAGAGGATCGGAGACAGACTTCAAACATCACATTGACATTTGACACGATGGACACACAACCCCAAATACAATATAAATGTGTGTTATGTGTGTAAAGTTAAAAACACATATATACTGCTACTAAACGCTAATAATGAAAAGACAAAGCTATACCATGTTGTTTGTAGATTGGAGGTTTTCTGTAGATGTTGCTTCCTTGATCTGAAAACACCAAATGCAGATTATGTTTAGCGGAAAGTATAGAGTGGGAAAGAGAAATAACAAACAACAAGCAAACACTGTGGGCTATTGTGTGTGAGTGGGGTTGCATTGTACAGTGCAGTAAACATGTTTGTGTCCGGCATGACCCTAAACATTCATAGATAAACAGAACCGAATTACCAGGTGTATTGGGGAACACATATACATATAAGGGCCCTGGAAATGGAAAATTCATCTGACAAACAAATGATTGGATGCATACAGTACCACAGAAAACGTTAATTACAGTTAAATTACTTATACCCTGGCTGTATGTTCTGTTTAAATGTTTTGTTTTTTCTGGTGCACAATGTCACTTTTTTGATGGAGGGTCACTAGCTTGTCTCCAAGGAAATGTTACTGCTTTGCCTGGAATGTTCCACAGTAGTAAAGTACTGTACTACTGAATTTTTAGGTATCTGTACTAAATTTTACAGTGGATACTTTTTACTTTTACTTCACTACATTTGAGAGCAGGTATCTGTACTTTCTACTCCACTACATTTTTGAACTGGACTAAAAGTAAAAAGTACTTTTCATATGATTTGAGGGGTTATTTTTTACCATGTTTGTGGTAACATCCTGACTAAAGTTTTCGAGTTCAAGCTTAGGCTTTGAGCAAACAAAAATAAACACACAAAATTCATAGAAAAATTAAGAAATTGATTCGTTTGTTACTGCTGACCAAAATATGCATAATTTTTAAATCAATATCACTACAGTTAACATTTTAAAATAGTGAAATACTTTTACTTTTTACTCTAAAAGTACATTTTTAAATGGGTACTTAAATACTTACTTAACAACTTACTTACTTACTTAACAAAATTGAGTACTTCATCCACCACTGAGTATGGCAGTAAACTTTAATAAGACACTACAGGGCCAAGTAAGTATTTTTATTATCAATAAAAAATCCCTGTAATTGATTAAATGCAAGATAAAAATGTTTAATGCCATAGTATGGAAAATTCCAGGCAAAACAAGAACATCTAAATGGAAACAAGCAGGTGAACAGAAAAGTTACCTCTACACCTGGCATTGACCATACAGTTCTGTGACCATTCTTCTCATTTACTTAATTTTGCACATCCCCGACAATATTTTTGCACAGATTTTAAGTATCATGTTACATCCTTATTACACTTGTCTCTAGTGTCCTCTACAAAAATACAAATCAAATGTTATATTAAACAAAAAAAAAAAAATTATAAAAGACCCATATTCACTACTCATCATTTTTCTTGTTTAAGCCAGGGTATAAATAATGTTAAGCTTATCAGACAGGGAGACAGATCGGAGCAGTGACAGGATGCGCTCCACTCCAAACACAAGCACAGATAAGAAGTAAATACCTGGCAGGTGAAAGTGTTTGGGGGTCAGAGACAGAGGCGGGGTGCCCGGCCGGCTGTCGGGCCTTAGAGGGAGGGGGGAGCTGCGGCCGCTTGGGGGGTCAGTGGTGCCTCCGTGAGAAGAATCAGAACAACAACATAAGCACCAGTGTTACCAGGACAGTAGGGGGCAGAAGAGGAGAGCGGAGGGGCATACAGGGACCACTTCAGATGGGACAAGGCTATGCTTTCGAATGGAGTTAGTGATGTTACATGTTTAAAGCAGTTAGTAAACAGGTTGAAATAGAGTGCTACAGACAGAGGCGGAAAACTAATTCAAAAACTGTTACCTAATATGAGTAAAAATGTTATTAAATGACTTACTATTTCAAAGGTAAAAGTTTGTGTTTTTGCTCAAAATATAAAACTACATCAGTACTATTACTACAACTATTAATCAGCCATAGCCAACCACTGTTGCCTCTGTTGGCTCTACTACTTTTTTCCCCCATTGAATATTGTAAACACAGCACACTGTCTGCATAATAAAGCATTTTATATTTTCCAAACCTGGAAATAAGATCTGTAAGATTCACTGAGCTCTGCGTCAGTTTTATGTCGCCATTCAGAAAAACCTGTTTTAAACCCATGCACATGCCCAAAAATCCATGCATACAAATATTAACTATGTGCTAAAGGATTAGTGAGAGCTAGGAACTCGATTTAAATACTTTCTATCATTATTGGTAACTTTGCAAATAACCACTTTTGAGTAAAAGTAGTGCTTTTCCACCTCTGCCAGTGAATATGATTTATGGAGTTTTAGCAACCCTCTATATTATCATTCACAGTTCAATTGCAGTTCACTCTTTAAATATTAATGCCTATTTTCATGCCACAGCAAACTCTAAACTGCACCACTTCAAATCTCATTCACACAGTCAGTGAGTCTGGAGAGGGACTTGCACCAAAACAACTCATCTGTCACCCACTTTAGGAGCAGTGGATTTGAATTAGAATGTTTTTTCAAGTTCATGCAAAACAAACTTTGCAGCAGTGTTCTAGTGATTCTGTAAGTTCCAAAGTCAAAGGTCATGCTTGTTAGAGTGAGGTCATGTCACACACTGCTGGGACGTTTTTTGTTTTTTTTTGGGCAAGGCGATGGGTCTGAGATGAGAAACAGGGCGGTGGATGGCGGTGGTCTCTGACAGAATGAATGGACCATGGGACTACTTGAAGTAAACTTGTACAAGTCTTCCAGTTTGATGTATATGCTGTTGTTATGAGAAATTACAGCTACAAAGTTTTAGCGCTAATGCAGTATTACTCGACACCACTGAATGTCTTTTAGTCCCCCTTTTGTAGATATTTTGCTTTTTAAACTGGATGTAGACAGGGATAACAGTGTTCTGGTGGTTCTATGTCTGTTTGCTAATCATGTATTCATGGCGAGTTAATGAATTTCCGTCTGAGAATAAACAAGTATATTTAAGAATTACTATAACATGTACATTTTATATCATTACATCTCTGAATAAGTGGTGACACAGAAGTGGCCATTAGACAGCTATGTGGATAGTAAAAGAATAAACAAAAAATTACAATATATTCTGGACTGCTCAGACTAGCTAGATAGGCCAAAGCTCAAGTTAGTTTAGCTAGTTAATCTAGTTCCACAGCTTTAATTTCCCTAGTCTATCCTTTGGTCCATTCATTTCTCCTACCCATGACACGATCGAGCTGACAATGGAGATGGCCAGTAGGGGGCGGCACACGGCAGTGGCCTGAGCCCTTACCTGTGCTATGGGGCAGGAAGTGGTGTCTGAAAGGGGAGGTGGGGCGGGAGTCACTATTTTTGGAGCCCACACTGTTACTGCACAGAGAGGAGCACAGCTTCTGCATCCCTGTCAGAGCCTCTGAGGCAGGGACAGGTGCACGGGACAGGTGCACGGGACAGGCGCAATGTCCCCCCGGCAGCAGGAAGGAGGGAGGGGGTGAGGAGTGAGGGAGTGTGGGGAGGAATAGAAGGTTGCACAGAAAATAAAAGCAATTAAAAAAATGTATAAATAGAGGTATTTTTAAATCAAAAGTGCTCAGTAAAATCTACTCTGCAAAGAAGGAATGTCTAATTTCATGGTATCGTAATCAAAAATCTTGGTTTGAGTTTTTTAACTTGCAGTTGCAGATTTTTTTTTTCAATTATTTCTTTTTTTTTTTTTTTGTAAATGACTCAAAACTTCTCAAATCAAGATGAAGTACTTGTTAAAATTTGAGTTAAATTGAAAATCCTTTTTTGCAGTGTCTCCAAAGGGGTTGTACAAACATTGACTTTCAAGTTTTATATTAAATCAGGAAAGAAGTCCTTCACTGATACAAATTAAAAGTCAATTTTGGTGATGCTCCCTGTGGTGAGATAGATTAGCTTGTCAATGGGAGCTTCAAGGTGAATGCCAAAAGTGTAACCCACAGTTTTAGCAGCTGTAATAATATATGCAGCATCTCTCTGTACGGCTTGTTTTAATCACTTGTATATATTGTGTATGTCTATTTGATTTGTAAATCTTATGACACTGAATACAAAGGCATTTCCGTCACCTTATATATTTGCACATTTAGAACAATAAGCGTTGAATCTTGTATAACAGGCACTTATCCTTCATCAACAACAATACGTTTTTCTGGTGTAGGGTCCACAACCAGCTTGTCACTATGGAGATGTAATTTTTTGGCCTGATGTGTTTCACAGTATGGCATTAAACTTAAACTCTCCATGGAGACAATGACAGTGACACAACCAGTGCAAGTTAAAGGTCATATCTGTAGAGAGGCGACCCCGCTCACAGTAGTATACATGTTTTATCAATGTATTTTTGGATAATACAAATACCATGATGAAATAAATGCCAAATAGACAAGCTTAATGCTATACTGTGGAACATTCCAAAGCAATAACACCTCCAGAGCCAAGCAAACACCCTACACCAGAAAAGTTACATAATGCACCATTAGCCTTGCCTGGGATCGAGAATACACACTACTTCAGTACTTAACGGAGATGTGAGTCTGGTCATTGGTGAATCTCCCCTTTTTCAAATGGGTGTGACTGACAGGTGGATTAGCCAATCAGGGACACGCATGGCCCGTATCGGAAAAAATAAAGGAAAAAAGTATCACAGGGGGCTGAAAAACAGTGCGAATTTCTGCAGAAGGCAGCACTAAACTCTGTTAATATGAGGTGAGATAAATTAGATTTTATTTGTAAATCATAGGTGACCTATGAGCTCCTGTATAAAAAATACAGAGAGCTATTATTCTGGATTTACCAGGGAACCATTACATAAATAATTGAATTTAGGAATCAGTGATGAGCACCTGTTATTCAAGACTCAATATTCAACATAAATGTGAAATAAAATATACAAGGTGACTGAAATGTCCATGTATGAAACTTTAATCTGAGCCAGCGTGTTTGTGTAGGACTCACCGGGCCGATGGAAGTGCTGTGGGGACCGGGACAGTGTGGGGATGTAGTTGTGTCGGTTATAAACAGGAGAGCCGATGGAGCCCTGACTGGTTGACCGCAGCAAAATACGCTCCCGACGGTCATAGGAGCCCTGGGAATAACAAATATAATGTGTTTTCTCTCTTAGATTAATAAAACCAAAAAATTCTTAGTAGTTACCTCACAAGATGGAGTAGGCGACATGTTTCTTGAGGACTAGGGAAGATAAAAAAAATAAATAAAAAACTGTTAAAAGGTTCAGTATGTAATTTTTTTGGTCCAGTGTCCACTACCTGCTTGCCTCCATGGAAATGTTATTGTCTGTAATGTTATACTATTTGCATTGAACACATCTACATATCTTCATGGAAACAAGCAAGTGACGCCACCAGGGCAAGTTACAGATATGATCTGTAAGAACGTTAAAATCACTTAATTTTAATACCATAGTCTGGAACATTTCAGGTGAAGTAATAACATCTCCAGTGAGACAAGCAGAAAAGTTACATAGTGCACATTTAAAAGCTTAATCAATGTAAAAACAAAAGGTACCTTGTCATCAGGCAGTGGTGAACGTTCTCTCCTGGCAGTGTGGAGCTATGGCAGAAACAGAGAAGTCAGTCAGATCAAAGCACAGTACTTCATAACCACAGCGGTACCACTAGGGCAGAACGATACTGCTACAATTTTAACCACAATATTAAAGGAATAATTTGCGATAATGATGTAAATTACAATAAAATTATGGCTTTTAAAATATTTGTACTCACTTGTTTTAGGCAAAAAAGTTCTGCTTTGACTCCTTACGTCTTATCTCTTTCGTTATTAGATATTTTAGCTTCTGCAAGAGCCTCCACAGTTCATGTTTAAGCCGCTCTTTAGCTGTAGAAATGAACCACAAATCCTGTCTGCTCCCCTCACATGCACAATTTCATCACGACTTTCCAAATTTCATATCATCCCCATATATATCACAATATATCACCAGCGGTATGATATGGCCCAGCCCTAGGTACCACAGTTTGAGAAGCAGAGAATAATCCACTCTTATTGTTGTTAAGGCAGCGTACATGCAGACAGAGGAGCATGCAGTCGGCAGTTACCTCTCCCACACTCTCTCTCCTCTCGTCTTGCTCGTCCAAAGAGGTGGTGTACATGGGTTCATAGGTTATAAGGTCGGGACGCTCAATGTCATAAATGGCTTTGACTTTGGGAATGGCAGCTAGGTCTCTGTAATCAAGGATCTCATTGTCTACTTTTGCCTAGGGAGACAGACAGAGACAGAGGAGCACTCACAAAACCAGTACAAGGGAGTTTCCACCGCACGCATGAATACTAACAGATAAGATGCAGTTACCTATGAATCATAACTGTATAATGTGGGAATAACTCACATAGATGGTGTGACCCGGTGAGCCAGGTATGCTTGAACCAGGTCGGGAACAAATACTTTCGGACGACGACCGCGTAGGCTGTAAAATAAAGAAGAATGTAGTTATTTCAAAAGTAATGATTTTATTGTTTTTGTACTTTTAGTTTTGACTTTTTTGATTAATAAAATACATGTTGAAAAATGTACCAACTATGTCATATATTGACGTCAGTACAACAGTAATCCTAATCTGACCCAAAACCTTTTTTTTTTACCTAAATTTTGGATTAAATTTGGATAGCAAGATGATTGTGTGTTTCTCCCTTTCTTGTAAATGTGGACTGTTTAACTCTTGTAAGGGGTCTGGCACCTGCTTGACTCCATCAAGATGTTATTGCTTTGCCTGGAGTGATCCACAATATGGCATTAATTATAATGCTTTTTAAATGTTTTTACTGATAAAAAATTACCCTGAAAACATGCGCTCTTACTGTATGTGGGATCGCCTCTCCTTGATAAGTTTAATGTCATATTTTGGAACATCTGAAGTAAAGAAATAACATCTCAATGGAGAGAAGCAGATGGCGGACCATCCATGAGAGATGTTACATAGTGAATCTTTAAAGACTACATAATCCAGCATTAGTTCTGACTTCTTAAGAGTTCTATGATTATATCATATTGTTCCTAAGTTATAAGAATTTTTGAGGTCTATAAAGGGGAACTAAATGTAAATAGCAACCAGGCAATACCAGGCATTACAAAAAATAGGCACTGCATAATTTACTTACCAGTGGGGGAAAAAAAAATACTTCCCTGTAATGATCACTTTTATAAAAGCACAGTTTCAGTTTTAAATTCACCCTAACGTTCTTAGACACAGTAAAGTACACAGTACAACCTCATATTTGAACCATAATACGTTGACAGACTGACATGTAATTTTATGATTAAGTCATTCATTTAAAATTGCACTAAATGAATGAGAGTTTCCTGAAGAATCATATGGCTTTTTATGAGAAATGAACTGTTTAGATGGCAGCAGCAGCGATCCTGAACACAGCGAATGAATATCAACTAAATGGGAAATTTCTATAGACAAATTAGTCATTTGCGAGTGTGTGCTTTACCAAATTCACCCCATGCGTCAGATATGAGCGTTCAAAGACAACATTGAATGGCTCCAATGACACACAGAGGGCAGTGCAGGCAGCCTCCAGTAGGGGGCGGCATACAGTGCATTGTGTCCTTAATAGACAGTACAACACATGAAGGAGGATAATGCCATCTCATAGCCAATAGTGAATACAGTACCTGCCTTTGCGTTTTTTGTAGGAATAAGAGGGACGGAGGAAGTAGCTGTGGAAGAAGGGAGAGGGGTTCACAGGACATCACAGAGGGGTACTGCCTCACCAGCCCGAAAATTCAACTTTACACAAGGCAACATACAACATACGCACACATGCAAAAGCCAATACAGCAAGGTTATATATGGTTTAACAGCTCAACAAGGGGTAGCAAGGGGTAGTTGATTTTAAAGACGCCAATTGGTTTAATAAAGTTTTCAGACAGACTCAAAACAGCCATGAATAGAAAATAGTTGAGACCAAAATCGTACCCGTTCCCTGTGTCTCTCCTCTGTTCTGGTGGTGTTCTTGCAGCCGGGATGCCACACGGTGGATCCTGAAGAGAAACAGAAGGAAAGATTTAGTCATCAAAACTGAAAATGATTATTGTTAAAACAGTATTAGTTTATATGTCTACAGACTGAAAATACTAACTCTACCAGGGGGCCTTCATGAGAAATATACAAAATAAATTCCAGAAATGTTGAAACTAATGATGGGCCCTGAAACTGCTATTATACTACTCTAACTGGTAATTATAATAATAAATAAATTCTAGATATTCGCACTAGTCATTTTACCTGCCCCCATCTCCATTAGATTTTACAATCTGGCTATGACTACTTCTACTGCAACTCCTCCTACTACTACCACAGTAATATTAGTAAAGTAAGGTAACTTATGCCCCTTCTTCCACAGCATAAAAGAGTATAAGGTATAAGGTATTTTAAGTAATCTATTATGATCAGTAGATCTATATAAAGGACAGCCTGTGTGATGTATCTCACCTTGTAGATACATCTCCTCTCCTTCTGTGAACATCTGGTTACAGCGGCTGCACCGGGCACAGCTGGGATGGTAGTGTTTGTCTCCTGCCTGCAAAAATACAACAAGAGAAATATGCTCGACATCATGGGAAAATATAGAACAACATGGAGTCAGCACCTATTTCAACTCACTTTAAAATGTCTTGTCATGAATATATTTAAAGCTGAACTGTGCAACTCTGCTTGTCACCATGGGTATGTTATTTCTTTGCCTGGAATGTTCCAAAGTATGGCATTCATCTATCTAACATTTATCTAACAACAGGTGTTTATAAACCTTGAAAACATGCGTTTTTACTCTGAGCTGGCTAACTTGGCCTGGTTGTGCTACCTGATTGTCTTCATGGAGATAGATAAATTTAATCCCACACTGTGGAACATTCTCCATGGAGACAAGTAGGTGGTGAACCCCCAACTACAAAAGTTACACACTGCAGCTTTAAATTTTGCCTTAAACCATGATTTCCCCTGTAGCTGGATTTTGAATAATGCACATTCTCTACTATATCTATTACAGGTAATACATGTTTAGATACTGGGGTGTTCTTTTTCAAAATGTAACATTTCAACAATTGTTAGAAGTACATTTTGTTATGAAGCAATCCTTATGAAGTAAGTTAAACTGTGATCATCTAGTATGACCAACAATTCTGGACCACTGCGAGACAAAGCCAAAACAGCTTCATTCACCCACTAGAGGTAAGCAAGGGAACAAATAAATTACTCACAAATTATCATAATGCCCTGAAGGAGGTCTACTTTCAGTCTTTTCCTCTTAATTTCTATGTGGCTATAAATGCCTAAATGAAACTACAGCAGCAGTTCAGTTGAGGTTATGGTCCAGAAGAGATAAGAGCTAAAATTTGCATTTTACAGTACAGCACAGGGACTATTTCAAAGTGACACACTGCACCTCCGTCACTGCTATTACTCCAATGCATTCTATCCTCTCTAAGGGCTAATAAAACATACATTAGAAACCTATTTGGGATCCACGCTTTCTTACTTTATGGATATCAATGGACCCTTAGTGTTTGCAAACAAAATGGCTGCCAAAAGCTGAGCAGATCATTTTCCATGAAGGAAGAAGAATTAGCGTTAGCCACCCAACAGCAAATTGTGAATATTCAAAATGTTTTTAGCATCCAACAGTAATTTATCATGTGCAATTTTGGAGGCTTTTTGGAAAATATTAGCGTGGTTAGCAATCAATCAACAAGTAAGCAAGTAATTAGCTAAAGGATGGATAGAATAGTTAGTTTTGCTGTCTTTTTGTGGAAATAGTTCATAATAGTTAAAACATAGACTAACTAAATAAGAGGTGGGTAGTTGGTCGAGAATTGAACTTGCAACCTCTTTGTTAGATGACGAGACCGCTATTTTGTCTCCTACACATACCCACATAACATGAAGCTTAGAAATAAACTTGTCAGCCAATTGCACACATAGCTTTCTTGATTACTTCACTGTTGGATTAGATTAGATTGGATTTATACAAAAGCCAATTGGAGTCCACTGCCAAGATATGCAGACAGGTATTTTGGCTGGTCCTGTTTCAGCTCTGGTCTACAGACTGGGTTGGTCCCTCTGATGGGCATGGTGCAGTCCTGCAGTCTGGAGAGCTGTTGATATATTGGTTTTAATATTGGATTACTATAAGCCTGAGTGCGTGCTCTGACATTTTGGTCCTATTTAACAACACATAACTCGGTCTGATTGGATTTGCAGCAGTAAAACCACAAGGCGAGTGTTAATGGGGGAGAGCAGGTGTTGAACGCAGTCTGAAAATGTCATCCATTACCAGACAGAAATGAAAAGTGTTATTAGCTAAAACAGATTGGCATGTTCACTGCTTCGCTAACTCAGATGACACAGACCAGCAAGAAAAGAAACACACGCGAATCACTATGTTTTTACAAGGGGAAAGAAATACACCTTTTCAATATTTTATGTAATATTAGTGTTACTCTAAAAATATTGTGGCTATTAAGACATGGACAGAATAAAACAATACTATAATGCACAATGTAAGTTATGTAAAAAAAATCACCTTTGAACAAAAGCTTATACAGTCCCTGAAATTTATGTAATGAAAAATGCTTTCTGTATATTAATAGCAGTAACAGAACCACATATGCAAACTATGGCATTGGTGTGCATTTGTTTTTATGTTTTGCCACACATATGGTGAATATATAGTGTGGTGAGACCAGGCATGTTAACTTAAAACAAGATGAAATAGTTTTAATATACCTTGGGACAATCATAGACTCAAAACTGAACTTGGATGAGAACTGTGCAGCTGTGGTAAAGACGGGCCACCAGAGATTGTATTGTCTGAGATAAGACAACTCTTGATAAGACAACTCTTTTCATTCGAGCTTTTACTGGATCTGTTTTATCGTTTGTCTGCTCTCATAGTTTGGCAGTCTCTCGCTCTCAAAAACAAAAAATCTGCTTTCCCAGATTGTCAAATGGTCCAGTAAGGTAACTGGAGACCCCCAGCTGCACCATGAGTCTCCAGGCAGCTTCAACGCTTGAAACAGTGACTTTCAGCTCCTTCCATCTGGGCAAAGGTACCTAGTCCCAAGATTCAAAACTAAGAGCTTTAAAAACAGCTTTGTTCCAGAAGCTGTTTGTTTTAAGATGTAAACTGCACCTTCATTTATTTGTGTGTTTTTTATATGTGTGTTTTTAGTCACGGGTTCTTTTTATTGTTTTATCACGTTTTGATTAGCACTGTTCATATTTCCTATTGATTTTATGCGTGTATTTCTTATTTGTGTGACTTGTATATAACTGTATGCACTTTAATAATCTGGTAACAAACATTTATAGTCACACCTGCACCTGTTTTTAAATGGACTTACCGGTATTTGTTTTGTTTGTTTTATGTTTTTATTTTTTCTGTATTTGAACAGGGGACCCATGAAAAAGTGCTCTCATTGGGCTCTCCCTGTATAAATAAAGATAAAAGAAAAAATAAATAAATAAAAATGTATGTATGGAAGCCAACTCCAGCTGCAAACCAATTCTACCTGTATAAATAAAGTTACCTGAACCTGTACTTTTTGTTTTGCTCCAGTCTGGAAAAGCCACAGCAGAAATCACGTTCACTGGCAACATTTTATTTATCCCACTTTACCATCATACTGACATGTGTTTCATAACAGCTGTGTTACATCTGAATGGATACAGGCTCATCAGACATCAGCTGTTTACGTAATGTTTATATAATTTATTCTGTGTGGGCGCAGATGTGAGTGAGAGGGAGATGATCTTTCTTATAAAAGTGTTCACTGATTTTGGCTTCTGACTCTGGAGATTACAGCGGATTATCAGGTTACAAATTACACAAATTTTGAGTGATGCAACTTCCCCAGGACACTTACAAGACAACTGCAATGTTGCTCAAAGTGTTCTACAAAATATAAAGTGAAAATACAATAGACAGGTGTATTGCTCTTTAACTGAGAAAAAACTTCAAATATGAGTGATTGCTATACCTGTACACAACGCAATCATGTGGAAGAGACTCTGATACATATATTTCCTGAATCATGAGCCATGTTAGACTTTGACAGAAATAAAAAAAACATTTATTGCAAAAATACACTCACTATTGATATTATATTTGCAAAGCACCTTTCCAAACTCAAATCAGGTATTCATTTATACAGTAATGATAAAGAACTCAGTGACTCAGTCAATCCCAATGACAAGCACTCACACTTGTCCTGGTTTTACCCTGGTTTGACCCAGTTTAGTCCTGATGTAGACATGGTTTGATCCTGATCTAGTCCAGGTGTAATTCCAGATTTAGTCCAAATTAAGACCAAGTTTTGATGTGGTGTGTAAGTCTGAACTCACCCAAAATGTTACAAGATTTCTTCACTTACCTCTAGCACTTTCCCTGTGATGAACTGATGACACGCCTCGCACCGAACACCGAAATGTATCTGATAATCTTTCTCACAGTAGGGGGCGCCATCCCTGGTAAGCCACAGACAAAAGCACAGTCAGTATTGGGCAACGTAAACCTGATACTTGTATGTGACAATACAGTTAGGAGTAGTAGTAGTTGTAATGCAGTATGTGGTAGTACTAGTACTCACTTGCTGATGTACTCTCCAGTGAGTACTTTACTGCAGGCTTTACACTTAAAGCAGCCCAGGTGCCACTGTCGGTCCAGAGCCAAAAGAGCCTGTCCGTTTTTAATGTCCCGGCCACATCCAGCACAGTCTATGGAGAAAATACAAATTATTATTGCATAGATTCTGTGCTATGAGATTCTTGTTTCCATATTTAAGTTATTCCTTTGTATCTATCTCCATGGAGACAACCAAATTATGCCCTATGACAAAGTTATTGTATTTTTTTATTTAATGTAACTGTAACTTTTGAAACTGAGTGTATTATTTGCTTTGGTCACACAGGAGGTACACTATTTTCATTACAGAAGGGATGTCTTTATCCCGATATATAAAGCATCTTTGGGTATCTTGAAAAGTCCTATATACTATAGTGTCATGTATAGTACTAGATTATTATAGAAAATATGGAAGTCATACGGCTATCTAGGCACTTCAAACAGACCAACATGACTCAACACCAGGTGGCGACAAAGTTCATTTTTACTCTATGACAGTTGACTTTGTCCATCACTTCCATCACACCATCCGATCTTCAATATAAGTACATGTAAGAACAGGCTCTAAGCTCACAGAGTGCCTCAGACCTGCAGTCTACTGAATGTACAGTATCTAATCTTGTTATCATCTTGTGTTTTAATGGCCTGAGTCTTAGCAGTCACCAGCAGTAGCAGTAGTGGCGATGCTAACTATGTAAGGCATAACCAGGCTGTGAGGGGATCAACATGTCTTATTCATAGCAACCTTGTCTAAAAGCTCTTCAAATGCCAACAGAGGAAAGACAGTAATGAGGAGCTGAGGATAGAGGAGGAGAAGAGAAAGGAGAATATGATAGTAGAGGGTGAGGAGAGAAGAAAGAGGAGGAGAGAGGAGGAGAAAGGAGGAGAAATGTGGGAGAGGAAACAAGGAGGAGAGAATGAGAGGAAGAGGTGGAGGGAGGGAGAGAGAAGGGGAGAGTGTAGATAGGGTGAGAAGGCAGAGAGGGGAGGAGTGTGGAGAGAGGAGGAGAGAAGAGGAGAGAAAAGGAAAAATGAGAGAGGAGGAGAGAGAAAGAGGGGAGAGAGGGGGAGAGAGGAGGAGAAAGGGAAAACAATAATGAAGAGTTAAGAATAAGAGAGGAGGAGAGAGGAGAGAAAAGAGGACAGGAGAGAGGATGGAGGAGACGGAGGGGGAGAGCAGAAGAGATGAGGAGAGGGGAGGAGGGGAGAGAGGGGATGAAAGACAGGAGAGAGAATTAGAGAGATGGAGAAAGGAGGAAAGAGGATAGGGAGTGACTATTGCAAAGTCAGAGGAAATGCGTGGACATGCATAATTTAACAAGGCCTTTCACAATGTTAATCTTAAAGTTGCGGTCACTGACTCTGTGCACTCAGGAGCAGAGAGGTGGAGATACAGAGAAACTTCCTGGATCATACTGTATGTGTTACATCATAGAGAGTAGGGCTGGTTGGTAGTAATCCCATTTCGAAAGTGTAAACATAACATAGCACGAACAGAAGCTGGCGTTTTCAGGACAACTAGAAAATCTCATAGAACGTAGAATGAGAAATCTGTTGCATTGCACATCAGTAAGTTTCAGTCCTCACTAAAAGTATCATTTTACTATACCACATTAACCATATATAATTTAAAGAATTCACTGCTACTGCGAGAATAGGCTACTGTGCATGTTTTCATTGACAGGTGCAACTAGAAAACCCTGCGGAAAGGAAACAAACCCAGACACAGGGAGAACATGCAAACTGCAAGTTAATGCCCACAAAATATGAGTACTGAACCAGAGACCTTCTTGATATGTGGTTAGAGCCCTTGTGCTGCCTATGGCTACTTGAAAGACAGATTTTAACCTTGCAACCTTTATTTATCTGATATGTCATCTCCACCTGTTCCTTCAGAATGAGAGCACTGTTTATTACATTAATGGCCTTTTTAAACAGTGTCAAATGCTTCTATCCCCCATTTGTGAAATTACACACAAACTAGGAAGGGGACTATTTCCTGAGTGAAGATTTTGAATTTTTTTCATGCACCAGAAACATTTTAGGACACGATTCACCAAAATGTATGCTAATGATGTGTGGGCAGCGCCGCAAAACACATTACTATTCACAACACACTAAACAAGCTACAGGCAACAGGTGCATTGCATCTCTTAGTGTCCTTTCTATCCATGGGATTCTGAGTGATAAAAAGTTAGCACTGTTGCCATAGCGAATAAACATTCAAAACTAAATATTAGAGATTTTGAATGGTGGAAAGTCCTGGAAATGTTGCCTATAAAGGAAGTGTATAACTATTATCATTTATTAGTACAATTTGTTTTTTGTTTTTTTTCAGGTTGTTTTTATTCCACTGAAAAACGTAGTGCGTGCTGACAGTGAGCGGACTTGCATCTCACAAACACGACTCTTATTTGGTCTGGAGGAGGGCATCTGCTTGTCTCCATGGAGAATGTTCTTTGGCTATAAAATTTCACATGGCATGAAACGTATCTGTCTCTGTGGAGAATGTGCTGGTTTTAACTATTATTACAGGATTATGCAGGTGACGTGCCACCTCCAGAAAGTTACGCAGAGCTGCTTTAAAAGTCATTGAAGATTAGACAAGTGCCTTTGTTCCAGGTATTTAAGGGCAGAACGAGTGACCATACTACCAACTACTTTTTTTTTTTTTTTTTTACTTTTTTTTACTGACAGGAGCAACAATACTGACAGGAGCAATAATATATATCACAATTAATCTATCACGTTATAATCTAGCACGTCATAATATTTTTAGCGACTTCATCTTTTTGGCTTGTTTAATTTACAGTGTCAATATGTTTCATGATAATTCTGTGTTGTGTATTTTACAGTATGTTCATTGTTTGTTTATATATTTCTTTCAAATATATGCTTTTCTTTTTGCACATGTTTTCCAATGGTTTTAAACTAACCTAACCACCATGTGCCACGCCCTTCTATATCCCGTATACTTACTGCTGGAGCCCAGGATGTCCTTGGGTCCCGGTGACATTGGCTCGATGCAGTACTGACACAGACAGTCTTTCCCATTGAAGGTCACTCTATCTCCTGCAGGGAACGGTCGTCTGCCAGAGGAGACACAAAAGCATTATTCAGAACAGGGATAATGAAAGAAATAGGACACAAGCTACAAGCCAGTGGGGAATTGTGTAGTATTTAATAGAGGTGCAATACCCTGGTTTTTTTCAGGTCTAAAATAAGACTAGACTAGGGGTAACCAGGACTAGCCTATGAGTGGGTTCACGCTTGTCCTCGTTCGGTCCAGGTTAGAGCCCAGTTTAGTCCTAACATAGCCTACTTATATTTCCTGGTTTAGTCCATGTACCTTACCGGGACTACATACAAACCAAAAGTCTAACGCAAGACTAAAATAGGTAAGTAAAATAAAACATAATATAATCATGGCTATATCAGAACAACAACATGAGGACGACTCTAGGTCTAAATTATAGGTCTAAACCCGGACTAAAGTAGTTCTAAACTAGGTGTAAATCAGGGCTAATATAGGTATAATCTATATTTGTAATAGGTCTTCTTCGATCCACATGTCTAAACCAGGTCTAAACTAGAACTAATCTAGGTCTAAACCAGGTCTAAACTTAGCGGTCACACTTGTGTCATTTTTGTTTTAAACCAGACCTAAACTAGGACTAAACCAGTTCTAAACCAAAACTAAACTAGCCGCAGTACCACAAGGCTATAGTTTATTGTGGGGAATAAGATGACACAGTAGTTTAATACATTTGGACAGTGTTTACCTACAGGAGCTATTTACTCAAATGACAAAGTGGTGACACATTCTCTTCCTGTCCACTGTAAACTCTGTCGTCTCTGACCCGAGCTTCACTCCCGGTTACCATCAAAACAACCACATCAGAAAGAAGAGCTACAGAGAACTAAGTACTGAATCATCGTCTCCAACTTCACAAGGACAAAAATAATCCTATTCACTTCAGTTCTATAGCATATTTTACAAACATTAAAAAAACATTAGAAATTCTTGCTGAGTCCCATTATTGATTGAGTTCAATCTTGCATCCCTACCAACAACCAGACCATAATAAGACTCCACTAAGTACTAAATGTTGAAATAAAATGGCCTAAATATGCATTAATAGATCCTTAAAGGTCCTAAATTACACAAAATTAACTCTTGTGAGCTTAAACTCATATTAGAATGTTGTTACCTTCTCAAAAACATACCTGGAGTTGTGTTTTGTTTCATTTGCACATGTTTGAGTATCCTCTTACAATTAGTCTTCAAGTTTTCAAGTTAGGGTTAGGGTTAGGGTTAGTAACAGCTACTTTTTACCTTTTGTTCAGTAGAGTTTGGCAATTCCAGGGCTGAAATTATCCAAATAAAAATAATAATCCTTCCTGTATTGCCACATGACATCACAAAGTGGAACAGAGTATTTTCAGTTTGAGAGAAGAACTCAGCCTAAATATGCAGGGTTTATGTGTGTTAAATATATGTGAATGAACCAAAACACATCTCCAGGTATGTTTGTGATGAGGAAACAACCTTATAACATAGACCTATAGTTAGGATTATGCTTCTTTACATATTACATTATGATTACATATTATGGTAGTAATTTCAATACTATAATCCCAGTTTTATGCACAGATGTTGGACGTGGTTCTGCTTCAATCTAATCTGAGCCCTGCCTTGTTTTATTTCAAACATAGATATTAAATTATTATCGACTGGTAGCTCATGTAATCTTATTCACATGGCCACTGTTTTTCATATTGGGAGTTCAAGCCTCAAGCAGCACTGGCCAAACCCAAGTCATTCAATTATACAGGACACAATATAAGGACAGATGCTTGTTCAGAATACAGTTTGTCTTATTTATGCTTTTACAATGTTGTTTTCTAAAAGGAAAACTAGATTTGAAAAAAACTGAGGGTCTGTTTATATAAAAACAAAACACGAATAACTAATGAGTAAAATTGAATGGCAAACGTGACAAATGATAGGGGGAAATTAATGACATGAATTGCATTTTTATCATGCTGGCAAAATTGAATATAAGGCTCTTTCGTTGGTTTGGTTGTCTCCAAAAGTGATGTGTTCAAAGCACGAAAAATATCAAGGGAGGATTTGCTAAATGGGCAAATTGTGTTGGTTAACTGGGTCAGAGCATCTCCAAATACGCAGTACTTTTGGGACCAAGTGATTTCCCTCATGGATTGATAAAGTTTGTCTAAGTTCAAAAATATGCAACTGTTCAATACAGAAATTAACTGGCTGTATATAGCTCAAATTGTTAGGAAAGTGCATGCATTTTGACGTAGGGCTGAACAATGTATCTCAAACATACTGATATTGTAAACAATCGATAAATACAAGGATAAAAATATAATACAAAGTTCTACATGAGACAAGAATTTACATTTTTTTTTGTAAAAAAGGCAGATTTTATTCACAATTTCCTTATAGGGTCCTACTTTAGCCTTGTTAGCTCTTAGTATACATTAATTAATTTAGCTTAACTTATTGTGTCAAAATATAGTTAGTCAAATATTGCATCTTTATCTCACATCGTGCTGGCCGAATTAAAGATATCAGACTACACGTTGTATTATTCTGTATGATGCTGCATGATAGTCTGATGGTCATATTATTATGTTTACCTAGACCATATCAGCTCTGATTTAATATCTGCCTGTTTTTGTCCCCATATAACACAGAGAAATATAGCCTTTTAAGACATGGACCCATTGATTTTTACTTTGACGACTGCATTGTCCTGGCATCATAAACAAAGCATTGATTCAAGCATTGAAGCACTGAAGCATTGAAATTGTTTTACTACTGACTATATTGAGCTGTTGAAATGTGTCCCTGAATAACCCCCTCTCAATACTAACATAACTGAAATCTCTAAATAAATCGCTAAATTACTATGAACTGGTTTTATGTAGTTATCTATTATTTTAATGTTTTTTAATTAAGACATCTAGATAATCTAACAGCTGTTGCTAGGAAACTGTTCTGCATTGTCAGGACCTTAATATAAAATCTTAGTTTCACTTTTTTTATTCAACTGAAGAAACTTTTGCAAAATGCCATCCAGCCATCCTTTTTCTTCTGCTTATCCGGGGGCAACAGCCCAAGCAGGGACTTTCACACCCCAGACACTTCCTCTAGCTTCTCCGGTGGGACCCCAAGGTGTTCCCAGGCCAGCCGAGAGACATAGTCCCGCCAGCATGTCCTGGGTCTTCCCCGAGGCCTCCTCCCGGTGGGACATGCCCAGAACACCTGTCCACATTTTGCAAAAGTGAAGAAACTTTTGCAAAATGTGGACAAATATATGCTTAAAAATCCAAATGTGAACCTATACTGTTTGCAATTGTAGTTTGGCTAGCGCAACTTTTTTGTCATTATCTGCATATATTTATGAAATGAGTAAATAAAACAGGGCTGATATTTTAATAGGACCCCCTTCCCCTCTGATTTACACCTAAAGCTTAATGGCCTGTAGTTTAAAAGCCACTGTATCAGCAAAACCATGCAAGGCCTTAACCACAGTTGTTAATCCTCTAATGGCAAACTCAACATTGATTCATTCGTTGGGAATATGGAGTGTCCGAAGTTAGTGGTTTTCCAATTAACAGCAATTTTAGAAGCTATTATTTCATTTAAATGCAATCTATATTCTGTCATTGACAAAATTTAGTTTAATACAATAGTAGTAAAAGTTGATTACTTCTTTCCCCATTCAAGATATAATATTTTGAATGGCATTATTGCTGTAACAACGTTGCCATATCACATCCTTCAAATCAGGAAGGAATCTCTTTGCCTGAAACCCATCCACGGAACTATTTATTAATAATAAAAGTGAATTTGAAAGTATTTTTTAAAATATGATGACAATACAAAAAAAAAAATTCTAATAACGATGATTAGAAATGTTTACGTGCTATGCGCAAAGTTCAGTAGTGCAAAACCTAGTCTTACTTGCAGATGGTGCAGACAAAGCAGGCCGGGTGGTAGGTTTTACCCAGAGCCGTGACCACCTCTCCTTCCACAAAGTCCCCACAGCCGTTACAGCGGGTCCCGTGCATGCGCTGGTAGTCCAGAGTGCACAAGTACTCCCCATTCTTCATGAAAAAGCCGCCCTGGGCCAGATCACAACCGCACACTGTGAAAAAAACACAGTAATGTAAGATATAAAGTCCTGCAAAGCTATGGTCATTCAGAGAGGACATAAGCAGACAGCCACTTTAAACATAAGAACACGCTTCAGTGGGTTTTTATTAAAGAGATGTTGTGTGTACGGAAAGAACGACATTACATGTTGGTATAGACAAAAAGTAAAATTTAAATTAGATTTTCATTCTTAGGGTGGACAAAGATTAAGTTAATATTGCTATAGTGATTAGTGCTTATAACCTTACAACTACTACTACTCCTGTTATGGCTTTTACGAGTAGGACGACTACTTCAACCACTTCTGCTATCTGCTATTGTTGCTTTGATCTACTGATAACTAGCTACATATAACTACTTCCCCGACAAGGGCTGCTGCTCCAACTACAACTTCTTCTAAACTTCATTGTAGTGCTAATATTTTCACATTATAGTATATTCTAGTAAAAATCACAGATCAACTCTTCACTTCCACAACTGAACAAATCACTGAAAGGCCATGTGAACTAAAAAAGCCTGTATAAATAGTTCATGGTTGAAACATAACCTTCTGTATTTGAAATTTCCATTGAATAGAGTCAGTCTGGCCTTTTTATTTGGTAAGGTAGAAGAGTCAATGCCACATCACTGCTCCGATTGTGTGGTCCAGGAAGGGCCCTTGGTCACAGTTAAAAATCAGTCACATGCTTCAATGAAAAGTCTCGAACAAGCTTCCTCCTATTCAACTGATATAACCTTGTTTTGGGCAGTGAAGGTGGCTCGATGGCTTTCTGGTGGTGGTTCCACAGTATGGCATTAAACTTATCCATCGTCGTAGAGCTGGGTGAGGCCACCAGGTTGAGATACAGGTCAGATCTGCGGAGAGGCTATCACGCTCACAGTAATACATGCAATTCTATGTATATTTGAGCAATCAAAACATCTGTACCTGAATACATGTAGATCACTTTAATGCCATGCTGTAGAACATTCCATAAACATCTCCATGGAAAAAGCAGGTGGCAAATCCCCCACTAGAAAAGTTATAAAGATATGGTTGCCCAATAAGAAATAAAAGTGTAAGTCTAATAAATATTTTCCCTTCTAGCTGTATATAAACTGAGAGTTTCTTTCTGGTATTTCCTGGTTTCCTAAAACAGCTCAGAGCTATTTCCAGTTAAGTCAGATTTTCCAGAAGCTGTGGAGGTGTAGTTTAGACTGGATCCAATGCACCATATTCTACACTTCCACATTACTTCAAATCAGTAGTAGTTATATATTTTGAGGTGTTACTACATTGAAAAGTCTATTACTACTCTCAGTCTACCCCGGAAATTGTGAAATGAAATCGTTATAGCCCCAGCCGTGCTTAAACCTCGACCTCTACACTTTTAAAATTGCTCATTTCAACAATACGGAAATGTCATTTGTAAGCAAAACAAATGCGCAGTCACATTTGTACATACTCCACAGGGACACAAGCCACTTAACGCCCACTGGTGCTTTTAGCACAATGGTCCACTCAACGCTCCACACAAACACTTATGTTGTTGAATGATATCAGTTTCACCTGACCATTACAAATATGTCAAAAAATGAACTCTCACAAATGTTTCTGTTTTAAAAAGCAAATTACTTCATTCAGCAAGAAGCTACTACAGTTACTAGCACTACTACGACTACTACGACTACTACACTATTAGTATACAATGACTACTATGGAAATGACTGCTGTGACTACTGCGCTGTTACCATTACCCAGTGTGTTACTATAAATATTGCAACTATCATTCCCAAAGGTGCTAGTATTACTATAAAAAATAACCAAATAGATGCCATCAATATTAGTACTTTAACTGATGTAAGTACTGTTTTACTACTGGCACTGTACTTAAGTAAGCTACTTAACACTATGAGACCCAATTTGAGCTAATATGAACAGAATCAATACTACTTTTACAACAACTGCTAGTACTTTTACAGCTACTACTATAACTACAACAACTCCTACGACTACTACTACTACAACACTAGACTACAACAATAACTGCTATTACTACTAAAACCTCCACCACATATTTCATTATCTAGTTTCATAAAATACATCTGTTTTTTCAATTTAAAATGCACGCAAGATCAGTATCAGATCAGTATCAGGAGAACAGTCCCAGGGTACTACAAAGCCATACCCCTTTGTAAACACCAGGGGGGAGATGAGGTGGAATTTCTGATTTGGGAGATAACGGAGTATAAGTCTTCTTACATAACGCTGGTAAATCCTGAATGAATGGAGAGGGTGAGGAGGGAATCAGCTTTAACTGTATCCGAAAGCAGGGCTGATGGGATTAGCCTATAAGCTAATAGACCCCCCTCTACTCTTGAACAGATGTGGGACGTTATCAAAATTTGAAGTGAGTTTTTGGTTAACCTTAAAAGGTCAAGTTATTAAAATAAACTGTAAGTGAAAGAAGGAGGGCAGTGGAGAAGATGCAGGTATTGAAATGCATTAGTTAAAAGTAGGTTTTGAGGGCATCTACTTTTATCACAATATGTGGAGCGTCATAATAAATAACCTTACATTTTTGGGAATAATTTTGAAATGGATGGCATTTTGTACCACGTTTCATCTATTTTATCTCCTTTGAGTGTCTCTTTTACTCTTGAGTGATTTTGAGCCAGTTTTGATAAGTGAATATTTAGATTCTGAGTCAAAATGATCTATTAACACATTGGAGAAATATATTTATCACAATACATTTAGTAGTTTTGTAGTAAATGTGTTTTTATCCAATTTAACGATTAGTGATTGAAAGCATGTTTGTAAAATGACATCAAATAACGAAATAAATGGCTCAAATAAATATAATATAAACCAGATTTTAAATGTTAAGATGTAACTGGAGTGAATATGGGATATGGGTAAACGATTAGTGATTGAAAGCATGTTTGTAAAATGACATCAAATAACGAAATAAATGGCTCAAATAAATATAATATAAACCAGATTTTAAATGTTAAGATTAAGAGTGAATATGGGATATGGGTAGATGCAGAGTCCTTGGAAAGTCACACAGGGATGTTTTAGTATTGTCCATATTCATCATTAGAAAACTATTTCATGTATAACTATAAATAGTTTTGAGAGTTGAGCTTTTATATTACAACAACTTCAGTTTTAGCAGCTTTAGCTCCACACTTCTCTCACACTTCCTCTTCATCTCTCCTCTGCTCTGGTCTCGTCACTCCTCCAATCCAGATTTAGGCCTGTAATCTCTGTGTTTGTGCTCTTATTTTGAGCACTGCAGCGTACTATACAAGTCCAATCACAGATTAACTACAAGACCTGCAGGTTCAGACCACACACTACACTCAACTGTTAGTGGGGGAGGCGTCGTCAAACTGGAGGGACAGGTGTGAATAACATTTTAGAATTTTATTAATTAATCTTTCTTTATTTTAGTATTTTTGATTGCTTTATAATTTATTAGATGTAGATTTTAGTAAATGGTCACAATTTATATAGCATTTTATGTATATTCAAGGCACTCGAAGCTTTTAACATCAAGGAATCACACACCCATTCACACACACATTGGGTTTACATGAATTTGGGGGTATTTAAATCAACTTACATTCATTTCCTGGAGACCGATCCTAACCTTAACCATAGTTACCATTTGCCTAGACCAAACCCTAACCTTAACCTATTTTAACCCATACCTTAATTTTAAATCAGGTTGTTAATTTAATAATGAACGATGTCTGTCGTGTTTTTGTCTCCGTAGGGGAGGCAGGTATCAATGAATCGAGTGTGTGCAGAGATTTTAGTCCCCACCCCATACTATACTAATACTGGGTCCTTTTTTCCCATCTTTCAGTTAATATTATCTGCAGTGATGTAAGTAATTTGCATTTGAAATTGGAAAATAGAACAGTTCACTTTTGCTGGTACATGAACTAGCTTGACACAATATTTAGTGAGCGATATATATAGGTTGGAAATATTGACAATCTTCACCGAGTGCTCTGTCTGTTTTAATGATTCATAATTACCGGTAGATCTGTGAGTGGCGAACCATGCGCACTGACAACAACACAAAAATTCCCTACCTATTCACAACACTGGCACACTTTAACATTATGGCACGCTACCAGTCAATGAATCAATGCCTATTTTACAAAGCTATTTCTGAATGGCCCCCCCGTTTTCATTTGTATTTTATCAAAGGAAAGCGTGACACAGTTATATCATACTATAACGATTGTGTCAAATTAACAATGAATTTTAAAATCTCACACTGAAGCTGCTAATTTTCACACTCTCCCACCTTCCTCTTTAGATCCCAGCGCTGTCATTGACATCAACACATTTGTAAAGTGAAAATGGCATCAATCATATGGTAAATGTCAAGATGCAAACAGGACCAAACATTATCCCATATACATTGTAAATGTGTTTCTATTTAGTTTTTTGTAAATAAATGTGTTTAAATTTGAACCACAGTAAAAGTAGGCTTATTCTACTAGTTCCAGTAAGGGGGAAGTTACTTTGGGCCTTGGGGTGTGGGTGGGGGAAGGTACATAACGTATTAAGAAACCTTGTCAGACTAGTCCATTTCAGATTCCACTGGCAATGAGAACTAATAGTAATAGCTAGTTATAATGTTCTCATTGTGTCTTTTCACCAGTTTAGCATCGCCTGGTGTAGTCTGAATGAATAATGCAATTTAAAGTGCCCTTGGTCGTCCAAAAAGCTAAAGTCAGATGTGCCATTACTATTACATATTTGGCAACTTCCAAAACATAATTATTTAAAGGGCCCATATTATGCTATTTTCAGATCTATGTTTTAATGTTGTTTCCTCATCAAAAACATACCTGCAGTTGTGTTTTGTTCCACTCACACATGTTTAACACACAAACCCTGCATATTTAGGCTGAGCTATTACCTCACACAGAAAACACTCTGTTCCACCTTGTGATGTCGTGGTAATACAGGAAGTTTTTAAACTCTATAGACCTTCACTAGAATCTTTTGGATAATTTCAGCCCTGATTGCTCATCTCTACTAAACAAAAGGTTAACAGTAGATGTTAACTTGAAAAATACCACTAAATGACATCACAAGGTGGAACAAAGCATTCTGAGCTTTGGAGATGTAGACAGACTAATAGTAAAGGGTTACTCAAACATGTATGAATGTAACAAAACACAACTCCAGATCTGTTTTTGAGGAGGTGACAGCATTGTAACATAAATTAAACCTCACAATGATCCATTTGGCTGCTGTAAATGATCTCACCTCTTGTCGTGTATGTTGTGTTACTATATATAAACCTTGAGTCTCAGTCTGCTATGTACCTTTACATGTGAAGCACTTGAGGTGAAAGTGCTTGTTCTGGACACGCAGCACCTCTCCTTTACACGGCTGGCCACATTTGTAACACTGGATCAGGGGCTTCTCTGTGGAGTGCTGCTGCTGCTGAGTGTCCTGTGCATGGGCCACTGCAAAACAAATAGAAGAGACAGCAATATTACAACCAGGAGAGACTCAAACAAGAAAAGAGAGAGTTTTTCAATTCTTGTCACTAATACAATAGATTCAGGTTTAACTTTTGTTATTTGTCATTTGTGAATTTACTTTTTGGATATTTCATGGCAAAATACAACGTAACCAAAAGGGGAAACTGGCTGAATTGCCCCCCATCTGGGAGTATGACATCATAACATTTTAGAATCAGAAAACAGCCGATAGTGGAGTTTCTTTTGGCTCTGAAGATTATGAGACAAAAAACTCAATTTGGTCAAAAATTGCTATGAGGCTGGTGAAATGAAGGGCTGAGTACAGAGATTTTGATTGGATTTTAAATATTTCCCCCAAGGCCAAATGGTGGTGAAGAGCAGATGTGGATAGAGGAAAAAGGAAGGATGTGCCAGCTAAATTATAAGAAAGAGAGAGACGGGAGAGGTGGGTACTTCATATATTTTTAATACTACATAATGACAGTAAAATATTTAAAGTTTTCTTATTTGAATCAACCAGCTGTGTAGTTTTTGCTTTAGCACATTATATAAGCACTATTATATGTATTTAAAAGAATATAATATTTTACTTTTACTTGCATTGTTTTTACCATGGTACTTCAGGAATTATTTTGGTTTATCTTTCACTTCTTAGTTCATAGCTTTTTTCTAACACTGCTATTAAGCTACTGTAACAATTCCACTCATGTTTAAAATAAAACTGACCTCATGTTTTATACAGTTTGTATCAGTTTGTCTTAGTAATGTTGAGGTAAAATTCCCTTTCCAGTTCTTATTGAGTTGAGAGTTTAGAGTGACGTAGGGCAAATCTACTCTGCAATCATCTCAAAAAGAACCCAAAATGTGAGATAAGGAGCCAGCAGTGAGAGGCTGTCAGGCTGAAGCAGAGTCTCTGTGAAAGGGACCAGACCAGGTTCAGATATAAGGACCCCCAGAGAACAACACACTAAATATAGAGTAGACTGTCTAGAGACAGAGAAAGAAAATAACAGAAAGGACAGAAGAACGGGGCAGGAGGATACACAACAGAATACTTAGGTTCACTAAATTCAAGATTTATTTTAGTTTAAAAAAATACACTACTTAAGATAGCTTAAACAAGCACTATGTAACTTTCCTGGTGGAAGGTCTGCCACCTGTTTGTTGCCATGGAGATGTTATTGTTTTGCCTGGAATGTTTCACAGAATTGCATTAAACCAATGGATTAGCAGGTGAGATAAGCAGGTGATGCCACCAGGCCAAGTTACAAGTGAGCTCTGTGGAGAAGCAAGGCTGCTCACACTAAGAAATGCATATGTTTTCAAGGTACTTGAGTAATAAAAAACACCTGTAATTGAATCAATGCAATGTAAGTTCAATGTCATATGTGGAACATTCTTAGAAAAACACATCTCTATGAAGAAACGCAGGTGACAGATCTCCCCATCAGAAAAGTTGCATTGTACACAGCCGTCTTTACTTGTTTATACACACAAGACTTAGTCTAACATAAATTGCACATAATGAGATATCAAAAGTTTTTGCACATTATCAATTTGTATTTATTTTTTAATCAGTGCCAAAGCTACTTCAGATTTGAGAGTCCTCTGTTATGTCAAAAAAAAAACTTTAACAAAAAAATGTGAAACCTAAGCACAATCTATCCAGTCTAGAGTAAAAGCTGTCATAACACCTTAATAGTAGTAATGTATTCTCAAGGGCTTGTGACTAAGATTGAAAATGACATGTTTAATAATAATAATGGACTTGAACAGTCTGTGATTAGCAGCTTCAGGTGCAGCTCTGGAGTGAGCTCAAATAAAGGCTGTGTGTTTGAATGGGTTGAATGTTTTATACTGAGTGTTACTTCTGCTCAAGAGCCTCTGTTTGCAGCTCATTCACTTGCTCCATTGACTTGATCTATGCTTACTCACCTTTTCTTACACAGTTTAAGTGGAATTACAATTTTATTCCCCTTATCTTAATCCAGCTGCAGGACATTTAACTCTCTGTGAGCTCAGGGAAGAAACAAATATCTCCTTCATGATACAAAACTAATTCTAAGGCTTAATTTGACTTGTGCAAAGGACATTACATTTAAAGGTGCACTGTGTAACTTTTCAGCTGGAGGGTATGTCACCTACTCGTCTGCAAAAAGATGTCATTGCTTTCCCTGGAATGTTAAAGACATCTATTTCCTTGAGGACAAGCTGGTGATGCTACCAGGCTAAGTCAAAGGTAAGATCTGTGGAGAGGCCACTCACTATAAATTGCATGCTTTTTAATGTAAGGCATAAGATAGCTGTAACTGAGCAAGTGCAATAGAGATAAATGTATGTCTATAACATTACAGGCAAAGCAACAACAACTCTATGGAGATAAGCAGGTGATGGACCCCCACCAGAGAAGTTACATAGTCCACTTTAAAGTTCCTGCACACAGCACAGCTTTACAAATCTTGACCCATACTATAGCCCTGTACAAACCAGGTCTTAAAGGTCCTATATTACACAAAATTGACTTCCGCAAACTTTAAGCTATGTTATAATGTTGTTACCTCATCAAAAACATACCTGAAGTTTGTTTTTTTTTCATTCACACACGTTTTCACACACGTTTAAGTAACCCTTTATTATTAGTCTGTCTACATCTCCAAAGCTCAAAATGCTCTGTTCCACCTTGTGATGTCATGTAGCGATATTTTTCAAGTTGACAGCTACCTTTTACCTTTTGTTTAGCAGAGATTGGAAATTCCAGAGCTGAAATTATCCAAATGATTCTAGTGAAGATGTATAGAGTTTAAAAACATAGCGGAGCACTTCCTGTATTACCACATGACATCACAAGGTGGAACAAGTGTTTTCTGTTTGAGAGAAGAACTCAGCCTAAATATGCAGGACTTGTGTGTTAAACAT
>KN484175.1:45653-60600 GCA_000787095.1 Periophthalmodon schlosseri | reverse complement strand
GACTTGTGTGTTAAACATGTGTGAATGAAACAAAACACAACTCCAGGTATGTTTTTGATGAGGAAACAACATTATAACATAGATCAGAAAATAGCGTAATATGGGCCCTTTAAACAGAACTCTAAACGAGAACTAAAATTGGATTGAACCAGGACTACCAGCTCAGAATGACTATATTAAACAAATGACTTCTCTGCACAGTGCTGCATTGGCGCATTGCACTGCTGCTCTGACAGATGACTTCACTTTGAGGGACATTAGGTAACACCCTCTCTCCTCTTTTCTGTCTATTTTAACAAACACATAAAAGGCTGTCTGCTCTTTCTGCTGCGGTGAATCATTATCTGAGGCTAAAATAAGACTCTTCCACCAAAGGAACAGGAATAGCATCATGGCCGATCAATGAGCCACTAAAGTAAGCCTGGGTTATTGATGACTGAGCCTATACCCTGGATCAGTGCCCTAAACATGGCAATTACCAGAGCTTTCAATCAATGTGATAAAAGTGAGTCTGAAAATCACCATTATGCTTGTATTAAAATAGAAAGCATATTCATTTTAATTTTCTCGTGCACTATGAAACTTTCCTGGTTGAGAGTTTGCCAACGGCTTGTCTCCATGGAGATGTTATTATTTTGCCTAAAATGTTCCACAGTATTGCATTGAACTTATCTATCTTCATGGAGACAGGCAGGTGCCACTACTACTAGGCCTGTCACGATAACATATTCTGAAGTTCGATATATTCCTTAAGTAAATACAGACGATAAATGATAATATTGAAACTAATGTATGCTGCTGACACAAAAACCCACAAAAACTATTCTAAATCTACAATGTTGTAAAAAAAAAAACCCAAAAAAACAAAACAAAACAAAACAAAGAGCTGCAATAAATAAATAGCAGAAAGATTTAGTTTGCATGTGTAATGAGTCTTGAAAATATTGTTCCAACTTTCATAACAATAAGTCAATATAATAATTATTGTGACAGGCCTACTGCCAGGCCAAATTATAGACAACCTTGTTCAAAGAAAGAATACAATGTATTTTTGAGCAATAAAAACATTTGGAAACAACAAAATGTGGAACATTCCAGGCAAAGAAAAGTTGCATCTTTAAGTCGACACATGTAGTGATTTGAATACTGTAGTGGTTATTGGCTATGATCCTCCAATATAAAAATGTAATTCATTTGACAGGGATGTTTATTGTCTAAATGTGTTTTATATGCAGCGTATAAACCTGCTTGGCCTATAGACCAAACATTAACTGCAGTTCAAGTTTCTGGCAAACTGTATACTGCTAGCCTAGGCAGATATAGCATATAAGCTAAATGATAAATCAATTTGAGGCCTATTGCACACTGTGAGGCATTTGATGTGAGGAATTTATAAAAAGGAAATAAGCAAAAAAGACATTGTCCCCCATGCACTGTACACAAAGTAAAGTATAGTATATTTTTAGGTCACAGTACAATGACCAAGGATAAGACTATAACATATGACACCAGATACCAGATGTCAACTGTTTCATTACATAAACCTTTGATAAAAGTAAATTGTGATGCTTCTTCACACAATAGTTGTAACAATAAAATTTTATATTGTTCTTATCAACCATACTCCCAATTAAGATGTGGTGTGTGGGTGTTTATACCATTGATGAGACTAAAATCTATATACAACCTTCATTCATGAGAACCTACCTGCCTTATGGGGACAAACATCAGGTCCTCATGACGTAAATACTTTCTTATTGGAATAACAACATAATTTAAAGTTAAGATATGGGTTAAAGTAGGTTATAGTTAGGTTGGGTTTAGGTTAAGTTTAGGTATCTAGAAAATGAATTTAAGTCAATGTAATGTCTTAAAAAAGCATGAAAACCCAACACATATGTCTGAACTCAGATTTAGACATCATCAAGTAGACCAAATGCCCAAACCATGCCCACATTAAATGGACAGATGAATGTAGGTGAGAGGTGAGGAGTGGGTCGTGTGGAGGTTAGTGTCTGAGATGTGATTAAACCCAGTGGGACAGTGGTGAGTCAGCCTTGGTCCAGTCTGCTCCAGTCTGGGCCCTCTCTGTTGGACATGGCACCTCCACATTGAAAATACAGGCCATCTGGAGACTGTAAGGTGCGCCAACAGCTAATCTATAAGAGAGCATGCTGACTTAGATAATTACACTGAGCAGGAATTGACAGCTAACAATTGATAGTACTGTAAATACATACATCGTGGTCACATTTAAATGGCCTATATTACGCTATTTTAGGATCTATGTTATAATGTTGTTTCCTCATCACAAACATATCTGGAGTTGTGTTTCATTCACACAAATTCTGCATATTTAGGCTGAGTTCTCCTCTCACACAGAAACATTCTGTTCAATTCTGCATATTTAGGCTGAGTTCTCCTCTCACACAGAAAACATTCTGTTCCACCTTGTGATGTCATGTGGTAATACAGGAAGTGTTCCACTGTGTTTTTAAACTCCATACACCTTCACTAGAATCATTTGGATGATTTCAGCCCTGGAATTGCCAATCTTTAGTGAAAAAGCTGTTAACTTGAAAACTACAGCTTAATGACGTCACAAAATGGAGATGTAAACAGAGTAATATTAAATGGTTACTCAAAAATATGTGAATGAAATAAAACACAACTCCAGGTATGTTTTTGAGGAGGTAACAACATTATAACATGGCTAAAAGCTCACTAGAGTCAATTTTGTACAATATAGGACCTTTGAATAGCACTTACAAACATCAATGGGGCCGAGGCGGGTTAAGTGTCTAAAGTGTCTTGCCCGCGGACACAATGACATTATTCACCTATAGGAGCTGGAATTGCCCACCAACCAGTGGGTTAGTGGATCTGGATCCGCTCTATCATTGATGTTTTTACTGGGAGAGGGATTCAAACCAGTGACCTTCTGATTAGCGCACCCTCCCTGTGTATGTGTTGTCTTTTGGTTAGAAGGAGAACCATACCTCCTAGATGATTAGTGATAATTGAAATTGTGGGCCAATAAATCACATAAAGAAAGTTACCATATAAACCATATTTACTGTTACTGTAAGGAAGTAGTGTTTTTATCACAAATATTGTTTCTTGCCCAATGACACGACAACATTAGCAATTGTCAAGAACAGTAGGATCAATGCATCAACTAGTTTTGACAGACTATATCATATCTGTGTGTTTAAATTATGCCGTTATGTCCAATAGGAGCTCGGTAGTATAGCTGAAGTTTTCTAACAAAACGGTTGTGTTGACATAAGACCAAAATGGAAAAGTCAATAGTGTTTTAAAGTCTTGACAAAAATCCAAGACAGATGTTAAACCAAAAGCCCTGGTTTGGATGGAGTTTTCCCACAGAGCCTCTACAATGAAAGTGCTGTGTGTATAGAGGGAATATATACGAAATTCACTTTTAATATACTTCACATCTGATAAAGGGATTCTGGCTGCATTATTTAAAAGGTTGGTTTGAAGGAATAAAAATTTTAAATGTTCCCTGCTTTTATCTGCATCTAGTTGTGTAACATACATGTACATGGTTTCTCTTCTCTCTCATATTTTGTGAAGTATTATGTCTATACACCAGTGCAAGACAATGAGGTAAGTGCTAGAAATCAATGATATTACAGTCTACAAGGTCAAGGCTAATGTTCACGGTGATCTTGTTAGCATGATAGTGAGATAAGTCAAAACATAATAGGTGACATGCTCTAGATTAGAGGTCCAATCATTACATGGGCCAAGGATACTAAGTGTGTGAGTAAGAGGTTAGTAATAGAATTTGATATTGCTTTCTCAATTGAATTTTAACACCTACCCTTGTATATAAGTAAAAACATAAAAGTACTTATTGACCCAGCATGAACAGCGGATTCACTAGAAGCATATTTAATACTGTAGATAACACAATTGGTTGGACTGCCTTCAGAATAGAACAGCATCACAATTTGGTATCACTAACAGTATCTAAACATTACGCACAACACTGAACCAAATTGAATTATTTAAACGTTCATTGTCCTGCACACAGACCATATCAAAATTGTGACTAAACTAGGACTAAATTGAAAACCAGGACAAGTGTGAACACAGCCTAAATGTAACGATCACCCTCTTCCTTATTTCAAAGACAGGGGTTATACATCAGCACCAATCAACTTACTGTAATATGAAAAATAGCACTACTTATTCAGGAATATTTGATGAGTATTTGTTGTTAATAATACAATTTTCTTGGAGCCAGATCAGAAATTTGATTTGAATCAAGATTCAGATTCTGTTTTGAAAACGTAACTAAAGCCATGGTCTTCTTCTGAAATGTCATATTTCTTTGCAATTTGTTAAATCCACCTGTCACTCACTCGGAGCATTGCTGAGGCTGACCAATAGGAAGTGTATGTGTCGTGCTTGACCATAGAGCTGCATTCAAGAGAACATTTTCTGAATCACGATACATAGATTTTACAGAAATAGCAAAACGTCACAGCAATTAGATTTTCATCACCATATCACCCAGCCCTAATTTGCTGTAATGTTTTGCGATGGTGTTAAAGTCGGATGTAATGGTGCTTTAAGAACCTGCCCCCCCACTCAGGTCTCATGGTGAGCTGCCAATAATAAGGTCTGCTGATGGACCTCATGAGGGAAGTAAAGGGGAAGCCATGTTGGACCCCCAGGGACAGATTCAGTCATGACCCCTGCCTCAAAGGTAAACAACAATATGGCCACAGATCGTGCTAAGGTCTATACTAGGATTTACTGAGGAAGCTTCATTTCCTGTATTGATGCTGGAAAAACGCATATAATATATTGGTTATTTTCAGATTGTAGAATGTGATTATGTCACAACAGATGGAGGTTGTACCTTTTTAATAATAGCCTCCTTATCAAAGGGAAAGTCTTCAAATTAAGAAATTCATAATTTATCATCATTTCTTCATCATTAGTGAAAACTGCACAATAACAATGTAAAAAGGATCTGTGCCTGAATGTTGTATCATCTAGTACACGAAAACACCGTCTGCACCGTACACTTATTTCTAAAGAGGAAAAAGAGGTGTGATGACCTCTTTTGTTGAAAGAACATTATGAGAAAAGGGATGGAGATAACAAACTGAACCACGTTCCTCATACGTGGTTCATTCATTTGACCTGCCCTTATTTCTATTAAACATTATAGACCTATAGAAGTAATTCCTTCATTCACGTTATTTTGACATTTAATCTAAAACAGGTCAAACACAGCTGCAGGAGCCATTATTCCTGATTCAATTATGTGTTATTTCTATAGAGAAATATAAGAAATATTCAAAAGGAGCAAGCACACGTTTAATCTGTCAACACTTAATGGTGACACACTAAAACCAGAAAATGAAAGATAGACTTTGACAATAGACCTTTACAGCAATATATAATACATGTCATGTCAAACCCAGTATAAGTATAAGCTGGTGTTTTGAAAAGGGTTGGGAGTTCAACTTAACTATGCACAGCGTGGTAATAAAATATTCATTGAAGCTTTGCGGTGGTTGGAGAAGGATTTGCAGACAGCAGACAGACAAGTGTGCACTGTTTACATGTGGCACAGACAAAGACATGAGCCAATAGAAAACCCCCATAGACCTTGAACTGTGAAAGATAATGTTATGTGGAGATATACAGCCAGTGGAAAGAGACAGATAGGGCTATAAAAGTTTAATTTAAAAAAAAAAAAATAATTGATGGGTGAACGAAGATTTATGTCGGCTGTATAAATGCTGATGTGTATGTCCAGTGGAAATGTCACTTTAGAGCTTGAAATTGCATCATCCCAACAAAGACTGGTTCAATGATGTCTATATTCCATCATGAATTTAGGATGTAACTTAAAATGCAGTTATTAAGCTCGCTCTATATCTGGAATATTGTTTCTTATAATACCATGGTCTAATAAAAGAGCAAATATATGGACTGTGTAGAGACATTGCAAGTGGGTTTGGGTCAATTAATACCAAAAAAATAAAAATACTATTAGAGAAAAAAAAACACACAAAAAAAAACAAAAAAACATTGACCTAAAATCATACCATGCAGTGCTTTGCTGTTTAACTCACATCAGCACTGTATATTCCCTATGGACTCATCACAATAAATGTCAGGTCATTTAAATGTAAATGAATGTAAGTAAATCATAAATATATGGATCATAAAAACATCACCAGCATTTATTTATAGCTACAGTTTTATATCACATTAACACAAATGGAGAATATGACCTTCAGTAAATTTGTAACAATTATTTTTGTCTCTCATTAACGTCTGATATAAGATTGGACTCAAGTGTACTTACATATAGTTACTCTTACAGTGAATCATTTTGATTTATTCACTGTTTACTGATTACTATGCTGTAGCATTATATTATAAACAATTTCATTATTCATTATTGACTGCCATTGGAGCAGTGATCAAAAGAGCTCATTCCAAGGAGTCTCGCCACAACAGCCATCAAACAGCATCAAATATGGAACTACATGAAAAGCCAAAAACAAAATTGGTGAAATATTTATAATGGGCTATAATGACAAAACCATACAGTTATTAAAGGGCCCATATTACACTATTTTCTGATCTCTGTTATAATGTTATTTCCTCATCACAAACATTCCAGGAGCTTTGTTTCATTCACACATGTTTAATACATAAATATTTAGGCTAAGTTCTTCTCTCACACAGAAAACACTCTGTTGTGGTAATACAGGAAGCGCTCCACTGTGTTTTTTAAATTCAATACACCTTCACTAGAATCATTTGGATGATTTCAGCCCTGGAATTGCCCATCTCTACTGAACAAAAAGTAAAAAGTAGCTGTCAAATTGAAAACTAGTGCTTCATGACATCACAAGGTGGAATAAAGCATTTCGAGCTTTGGAGATGTAGACAGACTAATAATAAAGGATTACTCAAACATGTGTGAATGAAACAAAAAACACAACTCCAGGTATGATTTAAGGAGTTAACAGCATTATAACATGGCTTAAAACTCAAGACTCTACAGGAGTCAGTTCTGCGTAATATAGGACCTTTAAAACCATTTTTTCTTTGTTATCAGCTAAAGAAGTGTGTGTGTTTTATGGTCAATATAGGTTTGTAAACTAAAGTAAAGTCTCCTAAAATGTATTATGATTATTTAGGTCAGGGCATTATAAATCCTAGCGTCTCAGACCAGTACCATCAAACTAAAAATGGTTTCTGGATGGGAGCTGAAACGTGTTGATTTACAAAACAGTGTCCAGATAACTACTGAAACTTTTCCCTACCTTGGACCACTCACGGACTAATGAGGAATTACACCAACTCATATGATTATGATATTTACGTATTTGCCATGCTCTACTGTATTTTTTTAACAAAACTTAAAATTCAATTGCAGTGTTAAAAAAGCAAATTTTGACTTAATTATTTTGTATAATTTTGCAGCTATACACCATTTTAACTGCGCTCATAGTTGCTCCATTGCCCCACCCTATATAATACATATAGTACATATATCTGCTTGACTCCCATTGTCCTTGTAGCCTGTGGGTCGTCCCATCCCCGCTCCCCTCCAAACCTATAAATCAAAGGGCATAAAACATGAATCCAAATCGTCCCGGGTCGTTTTGGGGGGTGGGTGTGTCATGTGCTCTTCGTCACCTCGACATAACTAGAATCTCTTAACCCTCCCCTTTATAAATATGTATGTACCACCCCTCCCGAAAACCCCCGCCCCACCCCCCTACACCACGCCACCAGCTACCCAGACAAAGCACTTCAAACGCGGGCACAAATTATACACATACAGCCTCTATCAACCTCCACCAGACCCCCCATTCTTTGAATAGCTATCCCAAGGGACCACTAGGGGATAATGATAGGATTTTGAATGGGTGAATAACACGTTGAGGAGCATTTGTCGTTGACCATTCAGGTACATAATATTGAAAGGAAAAATACTTCAGCCGCGTTTCTTGGACAATACAGTGGCCGCTCGATGAACTGCAAACCCCATTGTAGGAGATCAAGCTTATAAAGACTTTGGCTGTGTGCCTGGGTCCTATAGTAAACTATTGTACATCTGAGGACACGCAAAGCCAGTTATTATTATTATCGTGTAATGTTTTAGCAATATTATTTGAAAATGACTAATAAGTTCTGAATCAAAAAATATATACAAAACAAAATCAAACCAAACCACATCTACCAAATGATTGAAAAGATTTTTATTGTGGATAACAATATGTTGCAAGTCTAAAGTAAAAAAAAAAATGTGTTTGAATTGATCAGAAATCAGATGTTCTTCAAGGCAATGGTAGATATATCTGCCAGAAATGAACTCAATTTAACCACCAAACAACAATGCATGAGTTTCAGAATGATCAGAAGGTAGGACCGTTGCCATAGCAATTAACAATTTAAAACAACATAGTATATCTTTTGAATAGTAAAAAGTCCTCAAATGTTGCAATAACAGGAAAATTAACAATTTAAAACAACATAGTATATCTTTTGAATAGTAAAAAGTCCTCAAATGTTGCATATAACAGGAACCTGAAACCCACGAATACAGCTACAGGCAAATCCAAAAACACATTCAAACTAGCTAACTTCTTATTCACTCAAAATCAAATCCAAGGACGAAAGAACTTCATCAAATACAAAAAAAACAACCTATTGAATGTCCTGACAGGCAGTGCTCCTGGCTGTGTAAATGCGTGCCCACACTTCTCTGTCTAATTTCCGCTCATGCTGAAGGTGATTGTTGAGAAGAGGAGGAAGTTTGTTGACTGGGACAATGTACAGAGTGCTGTGTGTTTCTTTCATAGAGCTGCTGTTGTTATAGTCTGCCCATATTGGGTCATGGTGTGTCTCTTATCTCTGTATCTGTGTATTCTGGTCCACTGTGCCAGCTGGACAAACACTGGGGTCTATGGGAGAGTCCAACACGTCTGTCTGAGGGTCTGTGAGGGACTTTTGGTTCAGAGATGAGGCACTGCTATTCAGATTATATGCTGATGACGATGTAATTTATTTCTCTTACAAAAATGTATGTAACATTCAAGAATCACTTCAGCGTGACTTTGAGCACATACAGACTTGGCTTTTCCAGAACAATCTCATTATAAACAATAAAGATTCATACATATGTTGTTTAAAAAAACCTCAGGATACAAATCTACATAGCCTTTCAATACACTGTTCCGATGGATCACAGAACTCACTTTTAAACAACATATTGATTATATAACTAATAAAATATACGCTCTTCTGGGCAGCTTTACATGTCATGTATTAACTGCTTTACAAAAGATATCAGGAAAAGAATAGCCCAACAACTCATCTTATAATCAAATCAAAATACTACAGATACTTTTCTCAAGCCTTTGACGACTCTGACACTCCCTTTACAGATTTGTGCTAAGGTGTAATTACTTTATTCACTATTGCTCATTATATGAATCAATAAATTTGTTACAACCGAAGGTAAGAAGACAATTTCCTTTGTTATTAGTTGTTTTCAAATGTATTTATTATAACTTCACATGCTATTTCAGACAACATATGGCTAGGCCTCTCATGATAATTGACTTATCGTGGATGGAACAATTAATTTTGTGTGACTGTCTTGTGACTGTATGTAACTTGTTTTGTATGTGACTGTACGTAATCTGTTGTATGTCTATTGTCAATCAATTTTTGTTACAGGACCCCCTTAAAAAAGATATGATGCATCTCGAGGGGCTATAAAATATATTCTACAACAAAATTAATGTTTTAAGACTCAACAAACTGAACAAAAAGTCAACCACCTCCTTCTTTAGACGTTAGTATTTGTGTAGTGGGTGTTTCTCCGCGTGTATCCCAGGGGACACACATGTGAACCTGATTATCTCATTACCAACATCACAGGAGTCCTAAGACACTTCACAAACACTAAATGAATCAGGCCTACAGCAGCACGAGGAGCAGAGGTGAAAATAAGGTCTTAGCTGGACTCCACATTGTCCTAAGAATAAACCACAGGCTCAGAGGCTGTATGTAGCTGCTGTATATTCTTGGCTTTAAAAATAGGACGCAAGCAGCTCAAAGACAAAACGCTAGCGCTGCAAACTTGTGATTGTGATTCATCTGTTTCACCACACACTATAATTCAGAGTTTAGTCAGCTGAGCCCGGCCCACCTGCCTCCCTGCTGTTACATAATGCAAGATAGAAGGTTAGGAAAAGACTAATTGTGATGTTGAAATAGGTAAGTGCATAAGACAGGTTAGACCAGTGCTTCTCATGTGTTGAGGTCCCCCATAAACATAAATACAACAGTTTCTTATGATACACAATACCCAACACACTGTTTTTGATGGAAAAATAAGGACTATATGAGGAATACATCTTTCATCTAAATTTGGTTACAAACGTGGTTTAAAATTCTAAATATTATTGTGATGGCATTGTGGAGAATGAAAGGGGGTCCTTTGGATATTTTCGTACCATTAAGGGGTCCCTGGAATCACAAAGTTTGAGAGCCCCTGGGTTAGACAACTAATTTCACTTAAACATATTTTTAACATTATTGTATTTAAGATGTTACTAGAAAATCTTGCCCAGTTTTCTAGAGTGACATTTTTGGTTAGGTTTATAATTCTACTTCCTGGTTGGACATGGGCAGCAGATGTGACAGAGAGGAAATTCCATAACTGTTACAACCATACTGTACACTAGGGCCAAAGCCTGTCTAGTGAACACAATAGTTATTATTCTTCACAATCTCACACTTGACTGATATAAAAGTATGATTAATACCATTACCAACTCCCATCAAAGTAATAATTAGAAAAAACTTGAAAACTTGAACTTGAAAACCTAGCTGTTATATGTCCTTAAAGACTATGTGAACAAGTGGAAAAGATATTGACATTAATGGGCCATGTTCAAGCCCATAGTACAAAATTAAGATTGGGTCTGGTTTATGGTCAATATCCCTGTAATTACTGGGTCTATCCACATGGAAAAAAAAAAAAACTGGCACAAAGTTCAATGTCTTTTCTATCATTACAAAGGAAGTAAGATTCCCATTATTATTAAGTTCTATGAAAATGTACAAAGTTACTCCCTAAGAAAAAAGATAAATTCCAACATTATGCAATTTGTGTATTCTCAGTTTGGATAATTCACATTTTTGTTTAATTTCAATAAAAATGCGAATCAACCTTAGAGTTATACACCACTAGCACCGCATTTGAACTTACAAATTAGAACGTGAACACTATCCAAATGATGGCAAAAATAACGATGAATTCAGACATTTTGTACTTTTGATTTCATACTCCATCTGGCTTCTCATAAATACTATATGCTATTTGTGACCTGAAACATTTCTTGTCTACACAGAAGGCCTTTGCTGTTGAAAATCCCCGTCCACATGTGAACACAGCATAAAAGCTTTACCAAAACCACACCAGGCTCTGACCATATCCCACTGAGGCTGAGGACCACGGCTCTGCACTAAGACAGGAACATGTGGCACCCAGAGGTTATGGGTGTCCTGCCAGCACTGGGACAGAAGGGACCCAGCAACACTGCAAAAACACCAATATGAGCTCAAATGATTTGAAGTCAGATTATTGATCTAGAAGGTTTCACTATAATTGGTATTTTTTCTGTATTTAAAGGTGTACTATGTAACTTTTCTGCCATGTGCTTGCCTCCATTGAGCTGTTGTTTAGCCTGAAGTTTTCTATAGTTTGGCAATTAACTTATTTATCTACACTGAGACAAAAGGAGGCACTACCTGGCCAAGTTACAGACCAAATCTGTGGAGTGGCGAGCCTGCTCACAATAAGAATGCACAAGATATATACAGGCTATACATTTTAGCAATACCATTTTTGCAGTAAAACACCAATAACTGAATAAATGCAACATAGATAAGTTTAAATTCCATACAGTGGAACATTCCAGGTAATCTCTGGAGAGCCACCCTTTTCTAGTACTATGGTCAACGGAAAGGGTCCGGATTTGGACATAGTTTCTGTCAAAAGTACGCATTCACTTAAAGTTGCACTGTGTAACTTTTCTGGTGGGGGAGCCGGCACTTGCTTGTCTCCAAGGATATGATGGTATTACATTGCCTGGAATGAAACTACTCAATAGAACTGCTCACAAAAGTGAAGTCATTTTAACTTATATAATGTATTCTTTTTTGCAGTGTAGCCCTTGCAGCTGGTCTATGTGGTCTGGTCTCTCCACATGACGCAGAGAGTCAGAGGACCGCCTCCGTCCTGCCCTGTGCTGTCGGCCTGTAAACAAACTCCACGCTCTGCCAAAGAGAGCCATAAACACACATACATTCAGACTAAACACTCCAATATCGCCCACTCACTGCACTGACCGCCTCCCAGACTACAGGGGGCATCTGAGGACTCGCACATTATCTTACAAGTTTGCAGTGGATTTTTAGATACAAATGGGCATGAGCTGCGCAATACATGTGCAATAACTGATTCAACGATTCATGGGCGTCAGCTTTGTGTTATATGCAACATTTTGAGGATTTCTTTCCCATTCAAAAGATAATAATACTTTAAATTGTTAATCGCAATGGCAATTTATTTTTTATCATTCCTAAGGCTAAAGAAATAAAGGGACTGCAATTAATTGAATTTCAGACAAGATCGAGCTTGGGTCTTTTTAATCGAGAGGTCTCTAGCCAATTCTCTGTCAGTAAAAGCATTTGGTTTGTTCAGACTTTGGAGGAAGAAATTTGACTATTTGTCGCGTTAAATGTCACTGATTAAAAATCTGTATTGATTATGTTCAGAAAATTAATATTGAAATCCATTTTTATTAGTTTTTAATGAGACAAAACAAAATCAAATTGAAAATTTAGATTGGATATGGATTCATGTTTTTCATCCCTAACTGATTGCTAAATATGCCATACTGTCTGACTGATCCTCATGTTGACACTATTGTTTTGTCTTGAATGGTCAAAGATGGACCCTCTACTAGAAATGTTACACAGTGCAGCTTATTTTCTTGTAAGTAATAATATGACATTTGAAAGTGCACTCTAGAATAACGTCTAAAGAGCCTGTTTGAACCACTTCTGATTCACAGTGTGGTCTGCTGCTTTAGTAAATTACAGGTTAACGTTAATACAATGTCCCTGGACCGTGGCCTCATTTACTCCACACAGCTGCCTGACCTCAGCTCCAAACGGTGGAACAACACTTCTCTCTATTACCTTCTTCATCTGTAAACAGGGCGAGCTGTGAAGGAGGCAAAAACAATATAAAAGGACATTTAAATAATAGAAACTTTGGGGAAGTCTTCAGGTTTTTCAAAGTACCACACAAGACCAACTTGGATAACCAGAATGAAGTCACTGCAAAAATATGATTACAGCAGTTTCCAAGCTGAACTAAACCAGGTCTTAACTAGATACAGTTTAAGCAAGAGAAACACTGAGTTTTAAAAGAGGTGGGTCTAAAGCAGGTCTAAACCAGGATCTAACTAAAATTAATCAGGATCAAAACAGGATTAAACAGGAAGCAAGCAACTTTATAGTGGAACCACCTCTCCAACACGACTGACCCAGGTCCTAACCAGGACTAAACTAGGTCTAAACCAGAACTAAACTAGGTCTAAACCACATTTAAACAGGACTTAAACCTAGTGCAAAACAGGCCTAAACAAAATAAACAACCAACTGTATACTGGAACCTTCACACTATCTCTAACAAGAGTAACCCAAATCTAAGCTAGGACTAAACCAGGTCTAAACAAGGACTAAACTAGGTCTAAACAAGGACTAAACCAGTCTTAAGTATTAAACCAGCTCTAAACCATGGAATCATCAACACTAATGGAAACTTCTCTCCATCCCTAACAGGACTAACCCAGGTCTAAACCAGGACCAAACCAGGTCTAAACAAGGACCAAAGCTAAACCAAGTCTGAACCAGGACTTGAACTTGGACTGAAACAGCACTAAACCAGAGAACAAGCAAAACTATACTAGAACTTCCTTTAAAGTGGAAAATATTTGGTACCCCTTTTGTGTTTTCTAAATCTTTCCATGTTTACAAAACCACCAATATCTGGCAACCTCACCAAATTACTCAGCTAAAAACACCTTCTCTCTCTTTCCCCCTCTATCTCTATACAGGGGTCTATACACTGTGAATGAGGCCACAGCACTGACAAAACAATGGACTGTACCTTTTAGATGGTCGCTATAGCAACGGCTGCAGACAGAGGGGCGAGCGAGGAAACAGGGGGAGGCATAGGGGGAGAGATAGCGCACTGGGTTCATAGCGTTGCTGCGCAGTGTGTGGATGGCAATACGGTCCGGTTTAGCCTAGTAATATGTTCTTATTTCAGCCTATCCCATTTGAAATCACTGTCTGAAAGCTTAAACATAAACAACAATAGGGTTTTCTATTGTTGTTACATATAACAGCCCATATGCTTTGTGCTAAGATGCATTAACATAAAGCTTGACGCTGCCAAATTGAGGATCAGCTGGTGGAGCGCTAGGAAAAGGGTGTAGCAAGTATGTATCCGAACTGAAAACATGACAGTTTAGCTTGTGTAAATGAGCAAAAACGGCTAACTACATAGATGAATAACAAACATAGCACTGACACTGTTGTATAAGGTGAACTATATAGGCAAAACATAAAGACAGCAGCAGCGGCAAAACATGCAGAACAATCACACATACCTTTTTCCTTAACCATGACCATTTGAATGCAGGGGAAGCCACGCAAAATACTCCAGTGATGTTAATGTATTTTTAGTGAAGGCAGAGGAGAGAGAGAGAGGCAGAGGTTTGGCGGACAGCGTGCTGCTCCGTTCCTGTCTGACTGTTTTGCTCTGATCTCTCTCCCCTCTCCCCCC
>KN484175.1:16914-45608 GCA_000787095.1 Periophthalmodon schlosseri | reverse complement strand
TCTTTCCCTCTCTCTCTCTCTCTCTTTCTCTTCCCTCCCTCGCTCAGCCCCACTGTTGTGTCAGCCGCCTCCTCAATGCAGCAGCCAGGTGGATCCTACTGCCTGCCGCTGAGTAACGCTAACCCTAAATGCCTCACTCTCCCAAAAAAATATGGTTTTGGGATTTGCATTAAGTTGGTAAAGAATGAGTCATGCACTGCGCTGGGAAAGTCTGGTACAGTCACGGTGAAGCAGCAAGAACATATCTTTTTACTGGTAAACATATGATTAAAAGTCATGCTATCAACAGATCATTTAGTCAGCAGCTCAGTGTTGTAAAAATAAGTGTGAATTCATTTTTAGTTGCACATGTCGAGGAATGTGGTTAGCATATTACTTTACTGCACCATAAGAAAATAGTAAAAGGATGGAAATTGCATTAGGCTTGTCACAATAATTACTATATCGACTTATCGTTCAATATATGAAAGATGGGACAGTGTATAGTGTATTTTGGGGCTCAATTTTTACAATAGTGGGGATTTTTTTGTCATTTTTGAAGTAACACAAAAAGATTTGAGCTGCAGAGGGTTGAAAAAGTAACTTCTATGGCTAATTATTGCTTCATTCTGCTATTTCTTTGTTGCTGCTTGGGCCTTTTAATGTTATCATATATAAACATTTTTTTACTGGGATAATCCTGCTTCATTTTTTTTTGTATCAGTGGCACAAAGTAGTTACAATATTATTGTTTACTGCAGTATGGCTCCGTAGCAACACATCGTGCTTCAAAATGTGTTATCGTGACTGGCCAAAATAGCATGGTAACAAAATGATGGTAAATACATTGTAATTAGCCAAGGGAACAGCACATTTGTCTTTCAACATACCATGGCAATATAATTAACATGGTTAGTATTTTCTTGTAACTAAAATGGAAAAGGGGTTGCAAAATGCATTTTAGTGAGATAAAAGTGTGAAATTTTAATAATCAGTTTGACAAATGATGCGTTCTTTATGGCAGACCATCAGATTTGTGGCAATACTTAAATATCCCTGTAGGGGGTAAGTCAATTGTTCTCTGCATTTGACATCAACATTAATGCTATAGAGCCAATCTGTGAAGAGTAGTTTATAGTTTGAGGATTATTAGCCTATAGTAGCAGTTTTCAGACTTGCCTGGGATCCAGAAGATGTGAGCCTAGTCACTGCTGAATCTCCCTGTGTATTTGCCAGACATGACATCATATTTATATAGACAAAAGATAATAGTTTAATACTGGATCTGGTTAGTGGTCTGTCCTGTCAGTTATAGCAGAAATTGCATTAATACAATCGACTTACAGTTATAGCCACGTTACCTGCCATGTGACGCAGAGGTGTCCATTGTCACACTCGCTGGAGCTTTGTGTGAGAATGGGAGGGCAGCGAGGCTATCAGGGGTTAAAGGTCAGACTTACAGAGATCTATCATGAGCCCTGTATTAATAACTTGAGTGGATCCTCTCTAATCCAATTACAGAGAACACGGGAGCGCACGTCCAAGCCACACTCCGCCTCTTATATCATGCCTCAAGAAAAAAATAGAGCAAAGGCAAAGTCTATTATTATAATTTGAACATGCAAAAGGAGACAGATTAGTCATGGAGTCTATAGGGGTTTGGAGCCAATAACTATCACCAGGGGGCAGCACTGTGTCCGCAAATGAAGTGGTCCAACTAGACAATCTTTTTTTAGGATGACTGAAAAAGTGTGATGAAAGTGCTAAAGGAGAAACAAAACACTGTCACAACTCTATGGAAGCCGCACCAGTCCAAGTCCGAAACACTTCCGCAAAAACTATATGGGCTGTAGTGACTCTCTACTCCATCTAGTGGTACAAGGATATCCAAGTTATGGTACAGGTCTAGCCAGGCAGCTTCTTTAATTTAAGCTCTACTTCAGCTAGTCCTAAAACAGAACAAAGGCAATTGCACAAAATATCTCCCATAAAGTGACAAACTAACTTGCTTATCATTACATGCTGAGTAACAATTCAAAGATCATAAGTAATGCAGTATTTTCATAGCATTTGGTTATTCAGTCACTAATAATTTAATTTAAAACTTGATTGAAGAACAGAAGATCAAAATAAAGATAAGACTTATAACCATTATTTTAATTTTCAACTTCCAACTAATCTACACTGTACCATACACTGATAGCCCATGTTTAAATTAACACACAAGAAGATAATGAGATTTAGGTCATAATTGTGTTGTGTGATTGGCCCATCCATCAGGAGTCACATGGTCTCTGTTTGTCCCGGGACAGGGCAGGGGAGGATTAGGTTAGCATCAGCACCCCTCACTATCTGCTGAGCCAGGAAAAGCATTATGCGTTCACAAAACATCCATTAACTGCAGTGTTGACAGTGCCACCTGCTGGAAATCACAAGACATGCATCAACTTGAAAGGGGTGGATTCAAATGTGTTCTCTCATAAACGCATGTGGGGTTGTATTTCGTTTCATTTAAAGATGCGCTATGTAACTTTTCTGGTGAGGGGTCGGTCACTTGCTTGTCTCCTATTATTGCCTCACTCGGAATGAATGTCCCAAAGTAAAGCATTATATGTCAACTACAGATGTTTTGATTAGTCTCTATGAGTAAGGAGGCCTCGAAACTTGCTTGACCCGGGGGTGTCACCTGCTTAAGTTTAATACCATACCGTGGAACATTTTAGGCATAGCAAAAACACCTCCATGCAGACAAGCAGGTGGTGGACCTTCCAGCCAAAAAAAGTTATGTATTGCATCTTTAAGCATGTTTCACTAATCCTGCATATTTAGATTGTCTGCTTCTGAAGAGTTCAAAAGGCTCTGTTCCACCTGCTGATCTCATGAGGTGGTCCTGCTTCTCCATGTTTTTAAAGCCCATACTTGTACCTGATCAGTTCACCACTTAAACATGTATAATAGATTATAGCTATTGTCTTATCTAATCTGCAGTCCAGTTGATAGTGGAACACTGAATTTAAAATACAACATGCAAATAATGGTAAACATTTGCAAACTGTTCATAGTTCATAGTATATAAAATGTGTAAGAGCAGGATAAAATCAGGACTAGGAGGAAGTAATTGAAAACTACAATGCACTGATTAATAGCCTACACTTTAGCCAAAGCTTAGACAAGTTATAGACCTTATGTAAACCGGTATGACAATAACTATAAACTACATTCTTTCTGTATAAAAGTGTTGAATAGACTCATTATCATTGGCTGCTGTGTAATCTTTCTTACACACTGGTCAGAGGCTGCCAGGAGCACTTCTTGAGCCTAAAGCCAATTATCCACAGTCCTGCTCCTGTATTTGTCCCTGTGCGGACACTAATAACCTGGCAGTGGCAGGGTGTAGCATGTTGCACAAGACTCAATGTATCGGCCAAATTCAACACTATAGCTACATACTGTTCATATCTATATCTAGCCCACATGCTTCTTTATATCAATTGTGCCACAGTTTGTATGATTATTTCAATTCATTTTGTCATTGAGCAAGCAAAAAATACATGGTTGGTAGCAAAAAATTAATCCCTGTTGCTTAGTTGTGCAAATTGAATATCAAATGTGAGCCTATGTTCATAGAGCCTAGCCTAGAATAACATCCGATAGTCTGCATTGTACCTTAAGTATATGGGAAATTATAACACACTGACAAAAGTGTAAAGACTACTTGCTAAAAACTTTTAAAACTTCTTACTAAAAATAATATCACGATTTCCCTGCAGCCAGATCACAATTTTAGGTTTAACTGGTTTAACTGAGCCTTCTTCAGAAAGTTCACCCAGGTTAAATCCACCTGACATTCAGAATATTGCTGAAGCTCACCAACAGGAGGTTTGGGTGGGAAAAAAGAGCCTTTCTTTGTGCTTAGAGCTGTATTCAAGAGAAATTAGTGACTCACAGTTTATCAGTTTACCAGAAAAGCATCGTCACAGAAATGAGTTCATTTCATCATCATATTGCCGAGCCCTAATGCATGTTAATCTTTCCTAATCATGGACAGTTTTTAGCCAAATTGTGGTCAAATATTTCAGTGTTAATCTATGTGTCACTACCACATTGATCAAGTTTTGGCAGGTCATTTTAAATAGTTATTAAAATTATAATAATAACATTTCGTGGCTAACTCTATATCTTTCAAAGATCTTTCATGTTTAATAGTTTGTTTATCTTATGGCACCATTCTTGAGGTAGTTCTTAAGTTTACAAACACTAACAGGATCTTTAGACGTGTCCATTTAATCTACACTTTGACACCAGACCTGAGCAGTTAACTCACATGACTCTCTAATCCAATAGGTCACTTTTATAGTAAACAGCAGCAGTTTCAGTGGGATTAAAATTAGCATTCTGGAGATTTGGCACAAACATTTGCTGCTCACAGTCGACATAAAAGCTAGGCAGAGTTTGACAGTAGCCACACATACTCCCCCATGACACACTGTATAATACTTGTCAATACTGCATATTGCATTAAAGCAGATCGATTAAGCAAAATTTACTTTTCAGAGCTTTAAACCCTGTTATAGTTGGTCCCCTTCTCATTTACTCTCTTGCAGATCAAATCCCGTGTTCACCGCCACCGGCATACGCCCACTGCTCTCTACTAACTTCATTCTCCAATTTAAAGATTTTAGGATTCGACATAGTCACGTAGTCATTTTGGGTGTTCGCTAGCGTGATGTGCAGCTATCCATCGGAGGTACTGACAACTGCATGGCTCTTTCTTGTGATGCCGTTTGCGGTCACATCAGCTCCCACTGGGCACCACAGTTTTATAATATGGAAGTCATCTGACTTTTATTAAGTCGTTTTAGATGAATATTGTGATTTAAAATGTACAAATTATAGCATAATGTTCCACAGGTGTCATAGATTAAGTCTTTATTTAACTGCAACTTGAATTGCGTATTTTCCCCATATTGATGAATCACATTTAAAAAATATATATCTCATTAAAAACATATAAAATGATCAATATATATTCATTTGCTGAACATACATGCTGATACAGATTTGAATCATTTAACAAAAAAAACCCAACAACTTTCTTTTTCTAAATTCTGAAATTTGCTCCAAACGAAATGCTTTGACTGACAGAGATTAAAAAGACCCTATCTTAATCTCAATTCAAGTTTGATTAACTGCCCAACTCAAACTTGAATACAACTAGTGAAAATCACACATCACACAAGACAATGTGTAAAAATGATTGAAATAACTGCCAAATGCTCTCTTGACATGATTCATATTAATCCACTTATTCCTGTCATAAGCAGCCTTAGAGGGGATCTGGATATGCTTCAGTTAGATGCCGAGTCAAAAACACTTTTGACATAAAACTGGAAAATATCGCACAACTTTAAACATTCTTAACAATAGACTACACTTTTATTTAGATCACAAAGTCATTTAAATGTGCACATTGTCAAGTAAAATTGCACTGATCTTAATGTTGTCACGGAGTACCCAACTTTTGTTTGTGTAAAAGCAGAACTTATTGACAAACTCTGCAATTTAGCAAGTGCAAACCCAAACAATAATTTGTATTCCTCGCTGTGTTCCAGGTTTAACTCCAGGGAAGCCTGGGCCTTTCTGTTCGGAGTTTGCGTGTTTCCCCCCTGGTGGGTTTTCTTGGGCACACCAGTTTCCTCCATCAACCCTAAACAAGCACAATCATCAAAGAGTCAAATCCTCCAGCTAAAGTAATCTTGACCAATAGCTCAACATCTGGAGATGGGCACTGCACTCTGGAGCCCACTGTTCCTCACAGGTTGCCCCAGTGGCATTGAAGAATGGGTAAGCTCAGACATTTTCCTATGGAGACATACCTTAACATTATCCATTTCATACATGTGACAGTGTGCATGAAAAAATTTGAATCAGAGGTAACAATTTAAATACCTACTTCCTCCTTTTACTACAATTTCCCTGATGATCATGTCAAGAGTGAAAGGAAGAGGTAACTGCTCTACCATTGTGCACCATATATTACATCAGGTAGTCACACAAATACTTTTAAGTGTGGCTTTAAACAATCAGTGACCAATGCCACTTGAAAACAAAATCAAGCAATAAATAAATAATCATTGGGACTTGAATAGTGCTGAAGCTACATTATTGGAACCATTACCGCTGCGCTTCCTGTCACGGATTGATTTTCTAAAACGAAGAGGCGGCTCCAGACCTTGACTCTATTTGGCTGTTGACCCTGAGGTTACTCCAGCTATAAACCTTATCGAACCCTAGCCATTAGACAAGCTGCAGCATTGACTTCAAATTATTAAAATGTAAAAGCTTGCTTAGGCCACTGCTATTTACAAACTCCTAAAGCCAAGAGGATGATTACTGCAATCTCTGGCTTGTGTTCAGCAAATACATAATGTTTTAAATTTGCAATTTGTTTTTGTCCTCCTGCCCATGTTGTAATCCTAAGCCCACATGTCTACTCCTCATGTACTTGGCAAAAAGTCTGGGTCCACTCATGTTTACATAATGATGAAAAAGTTATTAAATTCCAAGTAGTATTTGCAGTGTTGCCATGGAAGATTGCCTAGATTGCGTAATGGGACATAAGGACAACATTGGAAGCCACTGGTGTCATCCAATTAAAATAAAGCAATCATTAAGTAACAGCTCATTAATTCACTTCTAGACACCTGCTGAGGAAGGGACAACATTGACAGCATGTAAAATGGTTACCGAGAAACTAAACCTGAATTCTTTTTGGGATTATAAAGACGTAATCCAAAGAAAACACTGACCACATCTGGCTAAATACATTTCGAAGAAGGCATTACAAAACAAGGCGAAATTAAACATTACAAATAAACTGGCAATACGAACAGCTGTGTACTTTTAGGTCATACATAAATTAAAAAGCTCTGAGAGACTCTGAGAGGCACTGAGTCTCTCAGTTATATGAGTGCTATGCTATGGAACTCAACAGTGAAGTTTGAAGTTCCTATTCATTTTTTTTCTATAGACATAAAAATTTAAAAAAAGTTTGCTGGGGGGTAATCAGCTATGTGATAACCCGTAACTTTATTTAAAATCTGTTTCTGAAACTTTATAAACTGCAATATTATTAAAACATTTTAGTTTTAATAATGCTGCAGTTTAAAATGTGGTTTTGGACAACTGTGTTATGGACATTAGTGACCACATAGCTGGTTAGTTTCTGTTGTGTCTTTAAACTCCTGATATTTGAATATTAAAGGTCCGTGGGGAAAAATTAATGGGAAATTTACTTCTGGGACTTCAGCAGCCTTTGATGTTGAGCTCCATAAATATGAACTATAACCTTTAGTTGAAGGGCAAATCCAATGCTGTAGCAGTTGTTCTACAAAGTAACAAATTTTCCCCAATGTAAAATTTTTTTTCAAAGAAACAAATTTTACATTGGGGGCCCCTTGAGGCAGGAGTGAGTATCTCTACCCTTACCTTGCAATCATATCTATATCTATATTACCAAATCTATACAATGATCTGGTTAGTAAAACAAAGAAATCAAACAAGCAAACAAATTAGTCCATAAAATGTTTAGGTTGTATCTGTATCTTCAAACCAAGAGGTGAGAACTCAAGTTTTGCATGTAATAACAGTTTATGACATGATGCTTGAATGAAATGAAAGGCTATAGAGAGTTACAACTAAAGTATTCCATTAGATTGTATTCAGTATCAAACCAACACCAGAGCAGGGATTCAATCAGGAAGATCTTCATACCTGTACCAATGTCATGCAGCCTCTCGCTCAGGTAGTAGTCGTTGGGGTTGAGGTAGGGCATCTGCTCCAGGTACTCTTTAGGAATAAGGTACAACACTTCTGCAACCTGTCCATCCTCAATAATAGACATGCGTTTGACCGAACTTCTCCTTTTTACTCTAACTTTGTCTACACTGTGACTCCTGTTTGAGCTGCACAGCTTGCCCAAGCTGTTCAAATTGGGCAAATTAGGCATCGTATCTCCGTCTTCCTCCACTGACCCGCAGAAAAATCCAAAGCACCAAAGATAGATCCGAGCCAGGGTCCAAACCACCGGCGATAACTAACCACACAACATGGATGGACACAATTCTTCCAGTTTTAGGCACGAAATACAAAGGTTAATATCTAAAAATCCCAATTGAAAACCATGACATTGCAATGGAAGCAAAAGTCAGGTGTGGTAGAGGCCAACAGGTGACTCAAGAGCTGAGAGGAGCAGGGAAAGGAGCTTAGAGTCTGGGAGTGTCTTCAGCCACAGTAGGGCCCTAAGCGGCTTACAGGGCTGACGTTGGAGCCATGATTATCTCCTGGGAGGGGTCAGAATCAGCAGGGAGGACCAGAGCACCGTGAGAACCTGTGGCAGTTACTATGTTTGATCTGTGCTCTTTTTAGATCAAGTGAAAGTGAGATGAAAATAGCCACTTTCCTAAATAATAGAGTGTTATTACTACAAAATGTAACTAGCCAGAATATGGTTGTAGGCGTATTATATGTTTATATTTCTTTGCTTTGGTTACAACTGTTCATGCTTTTCTTCTCAATTTGTGTTCCCTCTCATAATGATAAAAAGCATGTTATTAACAGTGTAATAGGTAAATCTATGCGTAAAATCAAGCCATAAAGTGGCTAGTCACTGTCAGTCTTACAATAACCGACAAGGAAATACCACTAACATTTGACTAATTTTGGGTACAGCAATTACCATAGTTCTAGGACTACTATGATCATGATACAATACTTCTACTACTGTCAGGGCTGAATGCAGGACCAATAAGATAATAAGAATGACACAGAATAATTTAATTAATTAATGTTCAATAGTTATAAAGATTTATTTATAACTTATATAGTTTAGATTCTGGTGACTATGAACTATATAACACAGAAATGCCCACAGCTTTTACTATAGATTGTGGCCTTCTATAACCAAGGTGTCCATATATCTTCCATTAGGACCATAAAGAGGCTTTCACATTGACCACAAAAACCCAAAGGTCTACAGACGCATAACAAGCGCTGTGAGAGCATTTTGTCTTGGGATGCTGCCAGTGTTCTCCAAGGGCAGCAGACAACAGCAAAGGCAGACGACGCACAGACCGTGTTCAATCAGCGGAGCCTTGGTCAGGACAAAAGTACACTGAATTGTGAGGAAATGCCACAAGTGAACATCCATTATATACAGCAATCAGAGCAAAGAGAGGATTTGGATCGGTAACAAGGAATGTACTAAGGTATAACAAATAATAATTTTTTTCAATAACAAATCAAAAGTCATAACAGATCCAAAGAGCATTTACGTCCCTAATGAGACAAACAAGATGAGGACACTGTCAATGCAAGAATTTAAGCCAGGTATACTACTGTGTATATTAAACAGAATTGTGGATTATTGTAAGGAAGCTGACATGTATTCTGGGTGCTGTAAATATACGGAAGCATGGCATCTGTTGCAGCAAATTAAGGTCATCTTCATTATTTTTTTGTTTATCAGTCATAAGGCGTTTGAGTCATCCTATTTTCTAACCCCTATATGACACTCATGTTGCACTCAAATGCAAGATGCCAAAACTGCATACACATCTGAATTGAAATGGCAATATTACATTATAAGAAGGCTACGGAGAGTTCAAGTTGGCACAAAGCATTGTTGGCTCACTATGTAACTTTTCTGGGAACAGTAGGGCATTAAACTTGCATATTTCCTTGAAGACAAGCAGGGGATGCCACGAAGCCAAGTTGCAGGTCAGGACTGTGGAAAGGCAAACCCACTATGAGCAAGAATAAATGTATGTATCATGTATGTATGTTTTAGGGATATTTTTGTAATAAAACACATGTAAGCTTAATTGAATACATAAAGAAAGATAAATGTCTATGAATGTTCTCTTTATTTTTGATTTTCTATCCAGGATCACCATAGCAAATAAACATAACTGTCCTTAGTATAGTAAGTACAGTGCAATGTTACTCATCATTCTAATGCCTGATGAAGTATTGTACACACGCAGCCCACTCATATCACAGTCACATCTGAGGCTAAAATTGCTGAGGCGATGAAAAGCACAGCACACAATGACAAAGCAGAAATGCCCCTCTCTCACTGTGAGGGAATGGGGCTCGACCTGCACTTCAAAATTAATGAACTTCCTCTTTGTCTGAAACGGAGGCGGGATGGGACAGCTGGGACTGGCTCAATATAAATCACACCAATGTTTACATCTCTTTACCCAACTCAATCAATGCCATCTGGTTGTTCTGGTGGTCGATCCCAGACAGCTATACAGCACCATAAAAGGCAATGGGATGGAATAGGGTAGAATAGAATAGGAGGCACGGAATTTATTGTTAGTATGATATGGATTTACCAGTGTAGAATTATATTGTACGGAATAAGATAGAAGACTGAATGGAAAATTTTATTAAACTTCGAATTCCGCTGCCTACAAGTAGGGCAGTTCATTAATGTCTGGAGAGCGTTTTTTTTCTTCATAACAGCAATTAAATACGATTGGAATTGACCTGAATAATTGTAATTTGATATTTTGATGGTTTTGGGTCGCTTTTTAAAATTTGTGTTATCATTTCATTTTCATTACTTGCCAACATCATATCTATGCTCTTCTATCGCACATTATAAGAGCTATGCAATAGAATAAAAAAGACAAACAAAGGCATTATTGTGCATGAAATCAAATAGCATTTATAACCTTTAATTATTAACTGCAGCTAGATTGTATGACTGCACAAATAACACACGCTCAGGAACACAACCAGCCTTTGCGGTGATTCCCCATTACAAAATAAACAATTCATTACTCATTACTCTATCTGTCCCTCATGTGCTTTGCTATATCCCATAGGAAACCACATGCTCCCCTCCCACCCCCTCTCTACACCTCTGTCCCCATACACTCTACTGTCCCATATCCTACCGTCCAGTCCGAAGCACGAGGTAATCTTTTGGGCGTAGTTGCAGATGCCATCATAGCCGGGCTTCTGCTGCGGCTTCATTGTACTCCTCTCCCCCATCTCTGCTCACTGCACAGTCCCACTAGCACCCGTCCTGTCCAGCGATTTCACTCTCCTTCCTCCTTAGGGTTTATTAATAATGCAAGCTCCGGACAAGCACCTCGCCCCCTTCACGCACGCAGGCAGGGAGACGAGGGGGGGGGAGAGAGAGAAGGGGGAAAAATGCTGATGCAGGGAGTTGCCGTGGTGATGGAGACCGGAGCAGCTCTACCCAGTGGCGTCAGATTGGGTTACTGCAGGATGACTCCTCTTCCTCCCATTGATCATTTAGATGCACCGCAGTGTAACAGGTACGGGGCAGGAAGTGGTCCAAAAAGGGCGGATTACGAACAGGAAGTTCTAGCGGTCTTTTTATAGTCGTTTTCATTTCTCATCATTAAATATTGATTATAATGAAGGACTTGCTACATAATGAAATGATCCAGATTCTCCATGTGACATTGAAGCATGTAATACATTAGGGAAGCAAGATTAATTGCAATTGAATCGAAATTTGAATGAACGGAATTAGTGAATCGCAATTTTTGAAGTACCCTACTTTCCTCCACACACAAGAAAATATCCTTATTCTTATTCTGCATAAAAACTGCTAACTCTGTAGTCTAGATCTGTACAAACATGCTCTGAAATGTCATTCTTGTATTAGTTTGTCAGTTCATATTTCCATCATTTTCGCAATTCTCTTTGAACAGAATCCTATTATTAAAAACACACATCGCAAATCTAATCGTAATCACAATGTTGCAAAATATCATGATTTTTAACAACCCATACTATATTTAAAAGTTAAGTAAAGCCTACATAGAACATTGCTGGATATACAGTATGAATCTCTCATTCAGTCTGGTTGGTCAGATTTGGCCTATATATTCTGGATCTTACTCACGGTCTTATGTCACAAACTGGAATGGTTCATCGCAAGTCAACCATAGTAAAAATGACTGACAAACTGGGTCATCAATATACAGTAGTGTTGTGTAAGAATAGTAAGAATAGCAAAATGTCACTGAACTATCTGCTGAAGCAATTGTTGACTTATACATGAAAAGATTTTAGTGCATAAAGGTTAAAAGCAACAAAAACAGCCACATACGCTTTTGTGTCTTTGTTATGTGCTCAAGGCAGATTACATTAAGTAACCAGAAAATGATTCATGTTCACACATTAATCTTTCAATGATTAGGTGTCTTGCCTATAGACACAATGGCAGTATGCTTCAGTAGTTGCAGGGTTTGAACTAGCCACCTTCTGGTTAGAGGGCAAGAATTTCTACAAACTGAGCTCCAGCCAAAATAAAGACCATTTTGAATGACAGTGATTTCCCATTGTAGATAACAGTGGCAAGATTGTGCAAATTTTCGTAGGCAGCATTATCCCACTTCCAGTCCAGTAAGTTGGTCTAAAATTGTGCAGTAGACTAAAAGAATGGAGGGCTTAAGAGGGCCAAGATGAATAATAAATGCATAAGAACCACCAACCCAAACATCAGTGGAGCAATTACAGCCAAACAGCCAAGTACAACAATGAGAGAGGTTTGAACTGTAGGAAAAGACCATGGACCAGAGCTGCAGAAGAAACATGGATTCAACTATTTTAAAGGGTTTTTCAACAATACGTATCAAAGCAGATTATTGACAGATTACATACTGTTATAACAATCATTTTTAGCCATCATGCTCGGCAGTTAGTGCATATATCTGAACATGGTGGTAGTTAGCAATATATTTGCTTTTTTTTTATATGGCTTTTTTCACAAACTTCTAGCAGGCAGAGACAATTACTAATCTAAGAAGTGAAAGCTCAAAATCTCTTAAAGCTGATAATTTGGGCAGTTAATCCATTATTTCCTTTGGAGTTTATACTTGTTTACATAGCAACTAGAACCAATATGGCGGCAGGGCACAGGTTGAGGAAAAAAAAAAAAAAAAAAAAAAAAAAAAAATTAATATCATATAAAAAAAAAAAAAAAAAACATAAATAAAATTTAAAAATTCTTGGTTAACTGAAGACATGTCCTGTCAATTGATTAGTCAACTAAAAGGGGGTGGGTCTAAAGCTCTCAAAAGTATTACGTATCTCCATGTATCTGACCCAAACTGCACTCACACGACTACACTTGAACGGGAGGTCATGCAAAAACAACTATTTATGCAGAAAAAAAGTATATAAGGGAACAATGTATTTATAAAAAGACAGAATACATTAGTGAATCATGAATTTAATCTACATTTTTAAATACCAAAAAATACCATTTTTTCAGCTACCTCACTCACTAACTTCACTCACTCCTTTCTGTTGTTCTACATCTACATAAAATGATTAATTGACTAATGCAAATTTTGGTCGACTAATATATCATCAAGGTTGCATTATGATACGGAGTGATAATCGTGGATAAAGGGGCATACCAAGCTCAAATGGTCCAGTCCTGATCACTTTCACTGGAGGAAGAGCATGGCTGGACAAACTCAAAGAAAACAAATGTAATTGGGGCTATTTTCTCTATTTCCTGCATTTCTATGGGAAGAGAAATACCAAAAGATCCTGTGATAACATTTTTTCCAGGATTAGATGCAACAGTAAAAATACTGCAGCTATTAACAAACAGTTGAGGAATGTTGAGTGGTTTGGATAAAGTGGACCTTTGTTCTAACAAGAGTTAAATGTACAACTTTATATATATTAATGTAATGGGATACTATAATAGGCTCTGTGACCAGCAGCACGCTGGCTCACTGTATCTCAAAGCTAACAGTCGCTTTTATTATAATTGGAAAACATAAAGAAAAAATAAAGACTACCCAGTTATTTTTATATGTAGAATGCTTAAGTTTATTGTGTTGTTTTAATATTCATTAGGCCTCTAAATTAGCATTAGCGTTAGCATTGAGACATAAACATCTCTCTTTCTAAACACGGTGTCAGTGTCCTCCAGTGAAGTTTTCATTTTATTTGTGTAGTGTTGTCATGTTGTCAGTGACATCCACCCGCTGTTCTCTGTCCAATGCCTTATCTTTAAATATTTATTCATTTTAGTGCAACTTGGCAAAACCTCATAGAGACAAAATTGAACAGGAAGTAGTGGCACTAACAGTAAAGTTGCCTGAACCTACTGTGCACAGAGCCTATTGCATACAGACAAATAATGACTGAGACTAGTGGATCTACTGTGCATGGGAACAACAATATTGTCAGAATTGACTAAAACATGTTTTAGTATCCTGATAATATTAATTAAAGATATTTATTTAGGCAGTCCATCAAAACTGTGCTGTGAATGTCTAAGCTGATGTGCAAGTATAGCATCACAGCGAACAAACTCTAACATTAAGGCTTGTGCAGAAAATGAGCACTTTAATCTCTGCAAGTTTCTGTTCCTTTTTCAAAATAGACGATAAAGACGTTAGGCACATGCAAATCTTCAAAATTGTATCTCACCTCTTATAGCGTATTACTAAAGGATAATATCCATGCATTCATTCGCATTCAAGTATTGTGATGCCCACCTCTTCTATAGGTTCTTTTATTGTCCCCGTAGGACCCCTCTCCAGATCTTAATACCTATAATAGCGTCTTTATCTGCCACTATAAATGAATACAACTCCAGTGGTCTAACCAGCACAGATACAATTGTGTGTAGAGTTTTGTAGTATAATGTGTGTGATGTGGTTACGCCTCTTGAATAGTGATTGAGTGCTCAGAGCGACTTGAGTGTGCTAATCAGACCTACGGGCCACAGGGGGGCTGTAAACCAGGGGCTCTGACTCCATTGATTCTAATACAGATCGACCATCAGTAATGCAACCACTAACCATTCAGAATCATGTACAGCTATCTTTATCACCAGCCTATTTCAAAAAGTTAAATATAGATTTATTCATACTAATTTTGGATACTGGGGCCTATCTACGGAGACATTTCAGAAACAGCTTTTGAAAAGACTTATTGCTTGTGCGATCATTAGTTTCCACATAGCTGATTAGCCATTAGGAATCTTTCCGATATACATTTTTTAGGAGGTCTATGGGAAAAATCAATGGGAAATTTACTTCTGGAACTTTGTGGTGGGTAGTCACTGTTGGTAGCACAGTGGCTAGCGCTTCACAGCAAGAACACGCTTCAACTCAAGACGGCATAAACGGCACAAACTCCTCCTGACATGTTGCCCAGAAGGCATTGAAGGATGGGTCAAATGCACAGGACAACTTTCCCTTTGTACCTTAAGTTTCTAACCCATAACCTTCATGCTATTAGGTAGGACTACTAACAACTCCAATTCTCTAAATTTTATACATTGCATTCTGTTGTGATTTTCAGGTCATCTTATCAGCTTTTGTAACCTTGGGGTCAGTGTGTTATTACAACTTCCATCTTATTTCAATCACTGAAGCACAGACAACCAGCTCTACAGTCTACATTGTACCACAGTGGCAGCAGCTGGCTCCTCTCCTCTGTCAAAGTCACCTGAGTCAGAGGAGGACAGCGCCCAGAGCCCACCTGAAGAGAACAGCCAGGCCCCATCAGTCACTGCAGCAGCTACACCTATTGTCTGTGTGTGCTCTTACAGGCTGCAGGAACAGATGCTCGGTCTATGTAAAGTGTATCAGTACTAGACAACAGGCTGCTGTGATCAATGGAAATCCAAAACTTCTAAGTGACTTATATTTTAGAAAATATTTGTTTTCATTTGTAATTGTAGTAGTAGTTATAAATAGGCTAATATACACTTTCTTTTGATTTTTTTTAAATGTTTTGGCATATGTTTTACACCAGATGCCGTGCCCTTCTGGCTTAAATTCTGGCTTAGGACCAACACAAATGAGTAGCCTACACTAGCTTGTGCCCCTGCAGTTGCATTATAGTATTAAAAGGCTATTTCTTCGCCAATTTATTGATATAAGAGCAGTTGAATATATTTCAAATTACAAAGAAAAACAAATTACAAGGAATTTATGAGGTTCAGTTATTCAGTTATGGATGAAAAATCTTTCTTATAGCCTGCTGCTCATGCTCAGTCTTTCACTAATTTCACTTCATGGTTAAGGGTGAACACAGTGCCAAAAACATAATATGGGGAGTACAACTTTACAGACACTAATAGGCTGTAAACTTAGTATGAGAAATCCAGTTCTGTATCATTATCTTCCAAAGCGAGTCTCATTGTACAGGTGACCTATAATCTGGACCACTTTACATAGCCACTGTCCTCTATCAGCAGGGTGTGGGCTGGAGTTTAACTAGCCTATTTAATATGCATCATTTTTAATCGATCTATAAACAATATTAGAAGACATAAAATTATTTGTTCAAATGGGACACTGTTTGCTTTTTGAAGACTATGACCTATTTTTAGCCTTTGCTGTCTGCTCATATCAACAGAATAAGTTGTGGTCTATCTCTAAGGCTGCAGCAGAAACAGCTGTAGGCTACTTATGCACTGCACCGGTGAGATATTGTTGCAAGAAGACTGACTGGAATTATAACAGCTAGATCCACCTCAAACACGATGCATATGAGCCCACCTCCCTACCTCTGGAGCGAGACACCCTCCTTTCTAAATTAAGCCACTTTCCGCCTCTACATGCAATGTTATGAATCGATCTGCGGTGTAGGATACTCACCTCTTGCAGCAGACATGCCTGGTAGGTACCGTCTCCTTCTTTGGCGACACGAGCAGCAGTGGAGATCCGCCGGTGCAGCTTGGAAACCGGGGGAAGACCGCTTGACAGCCCGCTATTATCTTTTCTTTAGGTTGTCATTGAGCATATTGCTGCTAGACGCGAGGAAAAGCATGCGTTTGGTTAGGAGCTAGCCTCTGCGATGGAGAACAGGACTTTGCAATGACAGCAGGGCGTGTCCTGGAAAACACAGCATCCTTTTCACTTTTTCCACAAGTTCACGTCCATGTTAGAGGAGAGAACACGCCGGTAATGATGAGGGGGAAAATAGCATAACCTCGACAACCCGTGACTGCATGCGCACACCAGCACCCATAGAGTTAAAGTGACACCCTACTTCTGCTCCGTGATGACTTTGCTGGTGTCTGCTCTTAATGAAGACATTTACAATCAGCGTTCGTGAGTTTTGCTAGTTATTTTATTAGTATAGTGTTGGGTAGAAGCCCACACAGCCCCATAAAAATGAATAGCCTAGTAATGATAGTAATGAATAATAAAGCCTAATCTAATTGATCTAAAATGTATATGCATATTTCACTAAGCCTATATCACAAAATGCTTTTTTGTTGCCTATTTACTAAGAGTGCGTTAACACTCGTCCTGGTTTGGTCCTGGTTTGAGTCCAGTTTAGTCCTGGCTGCGTGTAGACTTGGTTTGGTCTTCTTGGTCTTGGTTTAGTCTTGGTCTAGTCCATGTTAAATTCCTGATTTAGCACACTAATACTGTGGAGACAACACAATATCATGATTTGGCTCTTTGGACCTGCTGTCTAAAATTGTTCATTCTGGCCCAAAATAACAAGAAGCTATTTTAAGAGATCAAAGTTGTTTTGTATAATTTACCTCTCCCTTGACAGCACTGGAAGTTCACGTCGAGCTTAATTCGAGGTAAATTAGTGGTTATTGCTCATAATGAAGTGGTTGGCATCTCCTGCCCATGCCTTATACCGGAGCTCCCCCTGGCGGCTGTGTGCGGAGCTGTCGCGGTGGAAGTGCCACCGTGTCCCGTCCACAGAGCAATCCGCAGACGTGTTGTTTACAGTACTAGTCCAGGCCCCGATCCTGCTCCTGTCTGTCCTGTGTCTTTTATGGGTTTATTGCTCACTGTTACCATTTTCGTTTCAAGGGTCAGTGTATGAAACCTCCAATCTGGATCGAGGCGGCAGCAGTAGGAAGAAGAAGATAGAGGATTTCTCTAGGTCTTCTCGAGAAAAGCTAGTCCAATCCAAGAACAAAATGTTTTCCAAATTTACGTCCATCCTCCAACATGCAGTCGAAGCGGTAAGTGTGAGATGAAATGCACGATACGATTACTGTTTCATGGGTCTCCCTTGTTTGATTTTCCCAAACAGAGCTTTTGATCACGCAGGTTACGGTTGTTAGCATCTGTGCTAACAAAGTAGTCACCGCTAGTGTTAGCGTTTTGTGTTTATGTTGTTTGTTTAGACCTGTTAGCTACGACAGATAGTCCCAACGATCACCAGCGTGTTTGACGATTAGCGTTAACTAACAGGACCTCTGACTGCCACGTCTGTGTTTACGGTGGATATTTCCTATTAAATAGTGTTTTGCAAGAGGTGCTAGTTAGCCGCTAAGGTTAGCTCCTGCTAGCCACAAGAAGCTAGGCTAGCTCAGATAGCCCAAACAGCTGCATCATATCATAAGTGATTTTGAAATATCAGGACAGTTACGTAAAGGGAAGCCCTGGAGTATTTTTCGTAGTCTGTCACAGTTTGTATCTTGTTTTGCTATGGATGTCTTTATTCCTACAGTTGAGTTGTTTGGTGGTAACGAGCAAACATTGTACATTCCTCAAACCTGTTCTGAGCTGCTTGACATGACAGTCAAGGTAACTTTAGTTGTTGAGCTGGTAACGACCAGTAGCGTGTCTTTCATCTAGCCTTAGATCTTAGAGAAGACAGTAGACTATTCTCCTCCTTGTGCACACCGGGACTGCACTGGGCTAATAAATAGTTCACTTTGAACTGTAATTTATGCGTGTTGCTTCCCTTTTCAGCTGGCCCCTTCACTGCCCCTGCAAGAGGACTTTGTTTATCATTGGAAGGCCATTACACATTATTACATTGAGACGTCTGGTAAGCTCAAATGGCGCGAAACACTCCTCATTGGCTTTTATTATAGTCATTGTTATCATTGATTTATCTTTGTGATTAAGTGAAATGTGGCATTATTACCTAATGCACTGACAAGCAAAATTGGATACTTTGGTGCTACAATCGCAATTCAATAATCTGGTATGGAACTTTTATACACACACCTGCACCTCTTTTTAATGTTTTATATGGACTTATAAACTTATTTGTTTGTTTTTTGTTTGTATTGTATTTTGAACAGGGCACCCATGAAAAAGAGACTCTAAGTGCTCTCATTGGGTTCCCCCCAATAAATATAAAGAAAGAAAGATCAAAGTATTGCCTTCTATCCACTTCTTGACTGCTTTTACATGCCAAACCATCACAGGCCTGTTGTTGTCTGTTATTTCATTCTCATGCTTCACAAATACCTTTAGAAAACAAAATGGGGCATTCTAATGTCAATGTAAATTGTTCAAACATACACATGTAAATTCTAAATACTAGTAGTACTGCTAAACACAGAAATTAATATTTTGTTAAGCAATAACAGTAATATTACTTTATTATTATTATTTGTCCTTGTAGATGATAAAGCTCCGGTTACGGACACAAACATCCCGTCTCACCTGGAACAGATGCTGGACATCCTGACCCAGGAAGAGGCTGAGCACGAGTCTGGAGAAACAGGGCCCTGTATGGAGTATCTACTGCACCATAAAATACTGGAGACTCTATACACGCTGGGCAAGGCGGACGTAAGCAGCACTTTTACATGGGCCATATTGAAGCATTACTAATTAGAGTTGTCAAAAGTATCAAAACACAGATACTAATTGATACTAAAAGTAGAATTGAAACTTGGTACTAATTTGAACAAGTATCAACTTGAAGAAAATCACGTAAACATGATAAAATTGGACTTTTACTGAATAAACTTAGAATAGTCACGATCTATATCATAACTAATATAAATTCATATATTGAACTTTAGTAACTACTAGTATCATCAGTTGAAAATTGTCTATTGTCTAAAAAACAGCAGTTTTATTATCGTGGTATTGAAATGAAAGTATCAAGCCTTTTCCTTAGTATTGAAATCAAGTGTTAAATTTCAGTGTGGTGTCTGGTGACCACACATTATTGATGCATATTTTGGATATAAACAGAGCATCAAATTAACTTTTTTTTTCTTTTGCAGTGTCCCCCTGGAATGAAACAACAGGTGCTCACTTTTTATACGAAGCTTTTGGCGCACATCCGTCAGCCTCTCCTTCCACACATAAATGTCCATAGACCTGTACAGGTGAGATATGCTGACAACTTGCTGTTTTCCTGCTTATTGGACAGAAGTAGCCTGGTGCCGAATGCTAACTGTTTATTATTTATGCTGCAGAAACTGATCCGTCTGTGTGGGGAGGTACTTGCTGCACCAACAGAAAATGAGGAGATTCAATTTCTTTGCATAGTCTGTGCCAAACTCAAGCAGGACCCATATCTAGTCAACTTCTTCCTTGAGGTAGGGGGTGCTATTGGTGGTTTTCAGATTCTAGGATGTGATGATGTCATACTCTTAGATGGGGGGCAAGAGCCAGATTTTCCTATTGATTACATTGTACTTTGCCATGAAATATCTAAAAGGTAAATTCACAAATGCTGAACCTGATATTTCTACTAAAAGGTAAATTCACAAATGCTGAACCTGATCATTTCTATTAGTGACTAGACCCATCAACATGCCTTGTATTACAACACATTTTTTTTTGGCATTTTAACAATATTAATTTTATCTGCCCCTCATCTATGTTAAATATTATTGGCCTATAGAATACTGTGATGTCATCTGGTGGAATTGCTTTATTTTACCATGTATATATAATTTTGATTTTACAGAATAAGTTAAAAAGACCTGACACTCTGTCTCCTGGAGGGGTACAGGGAGGTAAAGATAATGCTTTATCCCCTGACACTGGCCAAGCTCAGACGCCTGAAAAAACTGAAGAGCCACAGGCCGCCGCTGCTGCTTCGAGTCCAACCAAGAACAATAACAACAGCAGCAACTACAACCTGGTCACATCACTGCTCAACCTCACCAAGAGCCCTGTAAGGAATACTGTTATTAAGGCTATTCATGAGTTTCAGGCAAATTATTTGTTCCTCATTTGAAGGATTTCTTGAGGACCATTCAAAAAAATATTTTTTTTAAAATTTGAATTGCATTATTGCTAACAGAGGACCGCTGGCATGACAAATCCTTAAAATCAGGAATGAATTTACACACATTTAAACACATGAACATATTGGCAGAGTACAATTTTGATTGGATTGCAACAAGATGGAAATTTAAAACATCATTGCAAATTCATATTTTGTGAATATCAATTGATAATTTCTTTTGGGAGGCTTTTATTTGATGTAATTTGCTTTCTTTTACAAAATCAATATCAATTTAGTTTTCATTAATAGTACAATTTGAGGACTCATTGGACTGCATCTCAAACTGTTTATTAAATCTGTAAGAAAAGACATTGAATTCTTTCTAAATTTGAACCCATAAAGAGTTTAAAATTGCAACTTATGTCCATTGTTACATTTTGCTGCATTTCATTTGGTTATTTCCTTTTTCCTGAATAGTTTTGTGTTCCTTCCCTCTCAGGATGGCAGGATAGTAGTGAAAGCTTGCGAGGGCCTGATGTTGCTGGTGAGTTTACCGGAACCGGCTGCAGCCAAATGCCTGACGGAGAGCACAGAGCTGTGTGAGCTGCTCACAGATCGACTGGTGTCCTTTTATAAAGCCCTGCCCCAGTCCATGGACCCGCTGGACATCGAGACTGTAGAGTCCGTCAACTGGGGGTAGAGTAACTTGTACATTTGTCTGTTGAAATATGAAATGGCAAGTTTTGGCATGTTATTAGTAATTGACATATTTGAACACATACGTATACTCAAGTTGGAGCAGATGTGTAGTTTACTCAAAGAGTACAGCTGGACTTACTTAATTTATTCGTGGGTGGGAATTTTCCATTAATTAGTTTAGATTAAATTTTCCTTATGGAGAAGTTCTTTTTAGACAAGCACTGGGCACAAAAACACAATGATAAAGAACAATAAACAATAGACAGTGCAGTCGCTCCACCCGCACACGCACGCACACACACACAACATCAATCCAATAGTGGGGCAGTTACCATGACACCAGAACTGACAAGAGTCAATACATCCTGGTCTGAGGCACCTAAAAGAAGTGGCTTCAATTTAAAGAGTATACTCTTTACTAATTTTAGGTATTCACAAAAACTGCTCATAGCATGTTGTATTTGCATTCAAGACCAGTACAGTTATTCAGTGGTATTTGGAATTTTGCTGTTTATCAAAATCCATTCAGGATTTAAATTGAAGCCGCCCCTTTTACAAGCAATTGAGTATGAACAAATTTATTGTGTTCATTGTTGGTTAATGTTTTGATATGGAGATGGCGTATAAGCTTCAGCCTTTCAAAGATATCAAACGATCAGTGATCTGGCAAATTTAAATTCCCAAAGAAAAAACAATTTCAATGTTCCAGTCCAAACTTACTCTCATAGTCAGTGTTTTTACAAAGGATTTTCAATAAACCAACCTTAGCCTCTCTCACTTTCTAACCTTGTCTTCTTTCTGATCAGTCTGGACGTTTATAATCTCAAAGAGGATGCTGCAGTCTTCGCTGGCAAACGCGCTCTCATTTCTTTCCTGTCCTGGCTGGATTACTGCGACCAGCTCATCAAAGAGGCCCAGAAGGTCTGTGGTAGTGCCTGACTCTGAGTCACTGTGTTTTGATGTGTCATATTGTAGTCACTGACAGCAGCAAAGAACATCTCCACAAAGCCTCATTTGGAGAGGAGGCAGGAGGCAGAGCTCTAATGTTTTGTGTCGTCTTTGTCACTGTCTTTTTTAGTCAGCAGCGACTGTCATGGCCAAAGCTGTGAGGGAGCGCTTCTTTGTGGTGGTGATGGAGCCTCAGCTTATGCAGACGTGAGTGCTCCTTTCAGGCTTCAGTCAATCATCACGCACTGACAGTCAAATCAAACACACTGCTGTGGGTTTAACTCAGGCACATTTTAGTCCTGGTCTGTAACTATTTATTTTTTTACAATTTCATTTATCCAAGCTGCCAGTTCTTTTATTTTCTAAGGAACACAATTTTATACCTTTTTTGTTTCAAGTAAAGTTCTTGATAAAAAACATTCAGTATACTCAATATTTCAGAGGAGCAGTTGTGGATGATTGAGCCAAGTCTCCTTCACATTCCTGCCAGATGCCATAGTCCCTGCTCTAGTTTTCACTCTAACTCTTTACCTGTGTGTTTTTCTATGTCCAAAGGTCTGAAGTGGGCATCCTGACCTCCACAGCTCTCCTGAACAGAATCATCAGACAGGTCTCGTCTGAGGCGCTGATGCAGGAGATGGTTTATTTTCTTTTGGGGGAAGAGAAGGACCCCGAGACGGCCGCTACCATCGCCCAAAACCCACTCAGACACAGGCTCATAGAGCACTGTGACCACCTCTCAGATGAGGTTTGTCCATCCAGGCTGACACTAATGTTAAGTTTTAATCTCTAAGCAAAGTTAGCTTTAATATGGATTTGAAGAGAATAGCTGACTTTGTACTACTCATTTTTTACTAAGAGTACATTCTGTTTTCAATTTTGCCAGCAAGCTAGTAATCGCAAATTTTAACTGTACCGTTTTATAAACCAGCTTACTGCATGTGAATATAGGTCACCATAGATTTTATACGTATTTCTGAAAAATAGTAATTTATTCATTAAACTGTATGCTTACTTCAAAATTCAGTTCAAGTAATTTTTTATTTTTTTTCCTCCCAATAAGTTCTATTGCACCACTGTGACTAAAGCTACACATGGCTAAGGTGGACAAAACACAGACATTAATTAAAAAACAAATATTTAATAGTAAAAACCTTAATTTACTAATAAATTTATTTAATATGAAGGTGAAGTAGTAAAAGTGAAAAGTTAAATCTGTCAACCGGACAAAAAGTTGTAAAAATGAAGATGTGTCGCTGCTCATCCAAGCCGCTTCTTCAGCTTTGGTCAGATTGTTGGTGGACACTGCCTTATATCTAAGTGAAGGGAGGAGCTAACTACACTGTATACAGGCTAGGTCTATTGAGCTACACTAAGTGTGCACTGTGCCTGAGACCTACTTAGCATAATCATTTAGCTCTTAATGGGCCTGCTGGCTAGCGCTATTGTTCTCTTTGTTTGCTTTGGGTTTGAGGATGGAGTTATATATGGAGGAAAGTTGATGTCTAAGGCCCCCATTACTGTTCAAGGAAGGACTCTTTCCTAACAAAAACTGCTTCTTTAACTCCCCTCTCGAACCATTTCTTTTCTCTGGCTAAGATCTGTACCTCACTATCTTGAAAGGAGTGGTTAATGGCTTTGAGATGGGAGATGTACGGCGGACTGAGGTTCAGAGGAGCTCTGTCAACGGGACAAGACCAGAATTGAAGAAGCGGCTTGGATGAGCCGTGAAACGTCTTCACTCTTACAAATTTTTGTCCGTTTGACTGATTTAACTTTTTGCTTTTACTATGCATCAGACCTGGACGACTGAAGGATTACACAGACATGAAGGTAAAGTGTTAAACAACATAAATAACACAATTTTCTTGCCCACAGATCAGCATCATGACCCTGCGACTATTCGAGCAGCTTATCCAAAAACCAAACCAACACATCCTTCATAATCTGGTGCTTCGAGGTTTGGAGGAGAGGAACTACCTGGAGAATAAACCCCAAGATGAACGGGAACCATTGGAGAATGGGCAGCCCCATGACGCTGTGTAAGGACCGCCCTCCGCCCCCCAAAATATGACCCGAAATAATAAAATAAAGTGCATGAATGTAGCTGTGTTTCTATAGAGTTGCGCCATTTAATGTTGGGATGAGCTGTTATGTGTGCGTGTGCAGCTTGTGACAATTATAAGCAGTGATTAAGAGGATTATGGTAATGCATGAAATGTCAGCTGTGAATAATTAGGAAAGGTTTTGCTGACGTCTTTACCTGATATGAACCACATGAAAAAAGGCATTGTTAATTACAATGCTCTGCTTTTCTATGGGTTGAGTCATTTTAATAAATCCATAGTTGAGATGGACAAAAACTCACTATTAGTGGTGGGCAACATGGCAAAAAATTTCTCACAATTTCTTTCTGTAAGTTCAGGCATCACAGTAAATGGTCAAATTCAACTGTCAGTCAATCAAAGCATGACAGAGGCTGACCAATAGGAGGCAGTAATCTGACAGAAAAGCATTCACAAGCGCACTACAACTCATTCCAGTCTGAAAATCAGCTCAGTGTATCAACACTTGTGAATGGTTCAACACCTACTTTGCCAGGAGTGTTCCAAAGTATTAAATGTACCCATCTCCATGGTGACAAGTGGAAGGCACCTGGAAGAATTTTACCCACTCAAAATACATACATGCAAACACTTACACAATTTGAGGCAATTCAGGTGGCTGTGTCAGATTGTATAAAAAATAAAACCTTTATATTGTTCTTACAGAGACCTGGAGGAGGACCCATTGTTCGGGGATGACCTCTCTCCGGACAACCGTTTGTCTGGCTCTGACTGGCTGAGCACGTCGCCCCCGATGAGTCCAGACCACTCAAAATCAGAGGGCAAGACGGAGGTGCACAAAATAGTTAACAGGTGAGTAACTAGATATGTGAAAATTCTTCCTTATAATGCTTACCTTCATCAGTAGTTAAGTGTGACATCACTGGCCAAAATATTCTATAGAGCAAAAATGTAAAGATAGTTAGAATATTTATTTCAAACCTGCTCATTGAGTTCACATAAAAGATTTGGACTTGTTTGTGAATTATAAACTTTTTATTGACCAAATGTTTTTTTCTGGCTAGAATCATATTGATAAGCATGAATATTTGCCTGGAATGTTCCACAGCATGACATTAAACTTAGACTAAATGCATTTTGTATTTATTCAACTACTGTGGGTTTTATCGCAAAAAACTTGCATCGAACATTATTATTGTGGTCAGATCTGACCTGTAATTTGGTTTAGTGGCCGTTACCTGCTTGTTTTCATGGAGATTACACGTTTAATGCTACATTGTGAAATATTTCAGAAAAAAACAACAACATCTCCATGGAGACAAATGGTTAGCCTACCCTCCACCAGAAAAGTTACACAGTGCCCCTTTTAAACCTTTTGTCTGTCACTTGTTTTTTATAGTTTCTTGTGTTTGGTGCCTGATGAGGCAAAGTCGTCTTATCATGTGGAAGGCACAGGCTATGACACCTACCTCAGAGATGCACACAGACAAGTAAGCCAACCACAATGTTCTGTATTTGAGCTTTAATTTGTAAAATCACAGTTCCTAATGATATTGTCCCATGTGTCTCTCCAGTTTAAAGACTACTGTGGCGTGTGTCTGCGCTGGGACTGGAGAGGACACCCAAAACCTATAGAAAAGTGTAATTTAGAGTTACCATTTTTCGAGGGACACTTTCTAAAGGTGCTGTTTGACAGAATGGGACGTATCCTCGATCAGGTGAGTACATGGCCAGTAACTTTAACTTCAGAAAATTTGTATATTCACCTATCTTGCCCCACAGCTCTGCTTGTGGTTATTCAAAAATGTCACATAGTTCTGCGGTTTTGAATAGGAAGTCAGTGGACTTGTTTCTGTTATTAAGCCATTTTAGATAAATATTGCTGTTTACAGTTAACAAAATGTAAAATAATGATCTTTGCATTTTATAGTTTCATACCTGAAAAAAGTGTCATGTGTCTAGATCTGTAGGCCTTTAGTTGTTTAGTCAATTAATCGGTCGGTGGCGTTTTAGGCGACCAAAATGTTAGTCAGCTAACAACTAATCAATCGGCAGGACATGTCTTTAGTCAATTAAAAATAATTTAGACTACTACATGCCTAGTATCTTTTTTAAGTTATAAAAATAGGTAAATGCAAATAATTGTATACACCTTTTACATAAAAACGTGTCATTGTCCACTTTTTGTGAAGAAAATGTCTGAAGTCATATTTTGTCCCCAAAATCAGTAACACTAATAGTTGACCTGCTGTTAATGAACCACTTCTTAAATCAAAACTTGATTTTTTTGATTAAACTAATGGGCCTAATTAATTTAAAAGTTTCAAGGCCAAGTTTTCTGGTAATTAGACTAATCATGTTTTGAGTTCCAATCAGGACAATCCCTTTTACCAAATCTCTTGTATTTGACTGAAGATTTCAAGCTTGTTTTTCAGGCTTGTTTGATTTTTGCTGAGGGGGAAATGTAATAGAAAATGCAAATGTGCTGCTGACGGTGCAAAGCTGTGATTGAACGACACTAATGAACTCCGGCTGTCTGCGGAATTAAAGACCTCATTTTCACAGACGCCGTTGTTTGGACATTTTGGACATTTTGGACATTATTAACAAATGAATCCACTAATTTTTAAACTTGCCTTTTTTTTTTTCTTTGAAAGGACAGGTTCATTATTCTATGTCGCAGTATTTGCCTAGCTCAAAGCCTTTACCTTTTCTCCTTCAAATAATGTGATTTTTTTTTTTTTTTTTTTTTAACTGTAACAACGCATTTTTTACAACTTGCCGGTAAATTGTTCAATTTTCAGTAATGGCACTTGTCACTCCATAGAAAAGCCAGCACCACTATAGCTGTCATCCTTTTCGTGCTTATATTTGGTTTTGTAGTTACTAAAATATAAGACTAACAGTTTTATCTTCATGGAGACATACAGGCCAAAAAATGTAACATTTTTCATGGGAGCTTTTAAATGATTTCTATTGAGAAAGTAGTCTCTTAAAGGGCCCATCTTACACTATTTTCTGATCTATGTTATAATGTTGATTCCCCGTCATACTTGGAGTCTTGTTTCATTTCATTCACACGTTTGACACACAAACCCTGCATATTTAGGCTGAGTTCTTCTCTCAAACAGAAAACACTCTGTTCCACCTTGAGATGTCATGTAGTAATACAGGAAGTGCTCCACTGTGTTTTTAAACTCCATACACCTTCACTAGAATCATTTGGATAATTTCAGCCCTGGAATTTCCTTTCTCTATTAAACAAAAGGTAAAAGGGAGCTGCTAACTTGAAGACTACCGCTTCATGACATCACAAGGTGGAACATGGAGGTGGAAGAGCATTTTGAGCTATGGAGATGTAGTCAGACTAATAATAAAGGGTTACTCAAATATGTGAGAATGAAACAAAACACAACTCCAGGTATGTTTTTGATGAGGTAACAACATAACATGGCTTAAAGCTCCCAAGAAACCATGTTGGGTAATACAGGACCTTTAACCTTTCCTCTGTCTTGTCTCCTTTTGCTGTGCAGCCGTATGATGTAAACCTGCAGGTGACGGCGGTGCTGTCTAAGCTGTCTCTGTTACCACACCCACACCTGCACGAGTACCTCCTGGACCCCTACATCAACCTGGCCCCGGGCTGCAGGTCCCTCTTCTCCGTCATCGTCAGGGTAAGAAGTGTTGAGCCCCTAAAAAATATTGTTCCAGCTGTAACTTATTGGAACAAGTTGATATAGTCCCGTAATTACTGTGACAGTTCTAGTTAGAAGGAATTTTACAGTTGATTCACACCAAGGTCCCGAGTCCCGACTTAGAACTTACCAAGTGTTCTATTATTTTCATTCGTTCCCCGGACTTTTGCTCTCACACTACCTCCCTCAAATCGGATTTTCCCAGGTTCTGTCTCTTCTGTCGTCATAACAACAGAAGTGCACCTCATGAACACGGAGCATAAAGTTTTGGGAAGTAAACATGAGCAAGGCAATGCGTGGGCTTGAGTTTGGTTAG